>JAHRHZ010000040.1:23262827-23281644 GCA_024137785.1 Ginglymostoma cirratum | reverse complement strand
GAACCGTCAACTTTCCTGCTCCTCTGATGCTGCTTGGCCTGCTGTGTTCATCCAGCTGCACAACATTTCATCTCAGATTCTCCAGCATCGGCAGTTCCTACTATCTCTGTAATAGTTTTGCCGTGAACAGGATGGGGTGGATGAAGTGATGAGAACAGCTAAGATAAGGGTTAAAAGTGGAAAAACATGGAACATTCACAAACAGGTCTGAGTGCACTTCCTAAGAAACAGTACCCTTTACATAAAGGCACCTTTACAGCACAGCATCAAATCAAAACATTTATATTTATGGTTTGCAGTTAGAATTGCAGTAAAATACCACAACTTGATACTATTTCATTTTTTAAAAATACCCTAAAAACAGTAAATACTCAAACTAATCAGAATCTATGGAACCAGGAATGTAGCGAACTTGTCCAGTCAATTACTAATTATCAGAACTGGAAAATATCTATCTTTAGTGCAAAATCAACATTGTTTTATTTTCATTTTTTTGAAAGTTACTGCTTTGAAACAAGAACACTGCAAGGAGATGGCTGCAGTACTAATAATCATATTTACCTGAGCTCATTGTGCGTTGTGTACAATGTTGTGTTTTCCTGGAAAAATGAAAGCAAAAGCAGACACCACGGAGACAATGGGTTCTGAATGAAGGGAGAACTGCTTGACAGCACCATTCTGATTGGTCCTAATCAGGTGATCATGGATTGTGTGGAGTTGTATAGCAGACAACTAGCCAGCTTATAGTGATAACACATCAAACCATCTCTCTCCTTGTCTCCCTCTCTTATGTGGAGGCATTAGAAAGTCTCCAGGAACAGCTAGCTGTCTTTCAGTCACTTTTTATCACAAATCCGCCACTGAAAGAGAAATAAACACGTTTAAAAATAGTTCAAGGACACTTCTCAACCAATGAATGAAAGAGAGAAGTGATGTGAAAACAACATTGTGTCAACGTCAAAGAACTTAAAAGGAATTGAAAGAAAGAGAAAGAATTCAACTCATCAAATCCTGTGGTCCAAGCTGGTGCCATCAATCTGTTTTCCTTGATTTATTTTTTTCTTCTACCTTAATAACTATGTTTTGTATGGCCTTGTGTGTCCATCTGTTCGCAAAGGGTGAAATTTAAGAAGAGATGGAGTTTAAGCTTTAGAGTAATAAGTTAGCAATTCACATTTCCTAATTGCCATTTGTTAAAAACAATTAGTTCATAATAAAATTATCTTCCAGTTATGTACAGAGACCTGGTGAGAGTTTACATTTAGATCAAGTTTGTCATTTAGGTAAGTTAAGGACTTTGGATAGATTGACAAAATCTTTCCATATTTGTGATGACTCCAAGAATAGTGGGACGTGAGTTCCAATGTGCTACCTCAGTGAATCGTGGCATTACCATTGCTGAAAAAAAGATACATTTTGTCAAAGATTTTCATCTGGCACTCATCAGGACAATTTGCAAGAAATACCAAAGTAAAGGGTAAACAACATTTATGCTGAGTGAGAGAACAGCACTGATTGGTCGACTAGTCGACTCTGAGTGATAAAATTATTGCTCTGCTTTGCTTATATTTTAAGGGACGTAACTCTGATCAGTCAAGGAATTGCCCTGAGATATAAATCAGAATGTTGCCATGACGTGTTTTGTCAAGTTGAAACAGTATCTATTATCTTCCTGTCTGCAGTGAACAGGCCCCTGTGCATTAATATTTGGAGCTTCTAGAATAGAATCCCTACAATGTGGAAGCAGACCATTCAGCCCTTTGAGTCCACACCAACCCTTCAAAGAGTATCCCACCCAGGTTCCGCCAAACCCCCCCATCCTATCCCTGCAACCGTGCATTTCCCATGGCTAATCCATCTAGCCTGTACATCCCTCGACACTAAAGGCAATTTACCATGGCCAATCCATCTAACTTTCACACCTTTGGACTGTGGGACGGAACCAGTGCACCCAGAGGAAACCCACACAGACACAGGGAAAATGTGCAGACTCCACACAGACAGTCGGCCGAGGGTGGAAGGGAAATCAGGTCCCTGGTGCTGTGAGGCAGCAACACTAACCACTGAGCCATCGTGCTGTACACCATACTGTCAGCAGGACTGGCAACCCAAAATCTAGTTTCTTCACCCAGAGATTAGCGAGCCTGTGTAATTCGCTGCCACAAGAAGTCGTTGAGTCCAAAACATTGAATATTTTCTCGAAGGAGTTAGATACAGTTCCTAGGGCTAAAAGCTTCATATGTCTAGGACTAAAGTAGGAACAGTGTAATGAGTTGGATGTTCATATTGAATGGTGGAGAAGGTCAAAGGGTGAATGCCTACTCTTGTTCCAATTTTCTATGTTTCTAAACTGCTCGTCAGATTGATCTTTGGTTGTTTTCTTCAGTTTTCAGCCCCAAGACAAGACTGACCCACAGCACCATGAGCTCCATCACAAACTGGACCAGGAAGTGGGTATCAAATCCATCTCAGTTGGAATAGTGATTGAACCTTGTGCTATTGATGCCAGGCTGATCCTCACAGACTGTTCAGGCAACTGAGCCACATGAGGGGTGACCAGAAGAGCTATCTGTGGTTCCTTTTTGAGCTGTCTAACTGCCGTGACAGTATGGAAATTGGATTCCATTCTGAAATCCCGAGAGAAAAAGGTGCAGGTTATGCGTCACATGCAAAACAGGGAATCACAACAGCAAAATTTCTTAATACAATCCATCAGTTTAATCAATAGATTTGATTTGTTTGATGCATTTGACTGTACATTATCCTGAGATTACCTCTGTAATAATGCCTTTCAGTAGCAAAAGACGGGTACTGATGGAGATACTGAGATCAATGCTAATGTCAGTGCGTTGTGTGCTTTTTGATTTTTGTGGAAAGACAGTTTCAGGCACCGAGGTAAATCTCTCTTTAATTAGCAGCTGGAATCCCAATTTTCCAGTTTAGAACAGAAACTGCATTCGTTTTCACACTGCTGTCACTCCCTCGCAGCTTCCCCTTGCAATTTTCTTTTACCAAATCAGCTAACTTCCTAGAACAAAACTATATGGCATGAAGTACTGCACTTTAACACGGCCCCTTATCTGCCCCTATACCAACAGCCCTGCATTAAGGTACCCATAATGTTAACGGGAATCATTTTGATTGTTGCATGGCTCTCATTGTATCGCTGATCAAGCCCTGTCTATATCTGGCACAGCAGAATGATTTTTCAGTTGTGAAGAGCCATGGAATTATTTCTCATTCTAACTTTCCAATCAGTTAATGCCAGCTCAGGTGGTTGACACAAAATGTTGGAAGTCAATCTAGAATAAGGCACAGTCCTGCATGACCAGCTGGAACATTGTGACAGGAAGACCCCCTCCTTCATTGAATACATTTAAGACTGAGATAGATAGGTTCTTGATTATCAAGGAGACCAAGGGTTATGGGGAGAAAGCAGGAGAATGGGGTTGAGGATCTTATCAGTCATGTTTGAATGGCAGAGCAGACTCGGTTGGCCGAATGGCCTAATTTCTGTTCCTATGCCTTATGGTCTTATGGTCTCCACATGCAAGTGTGCAATTATGGGCTTGGAACTCAACCTGCAAGATGGATGCGATCAGTTCTGAAAACAAGGAGTGTCGTTACAATCATGACATTCTTGACTGCTACTACTCTTGATGTGATGAAGATGTTGACCTAGGAATCCCTCCCATTCTTACTACCTACCTTTACCATTCATTAAAAGGAATTACATATTTCTCTTTAACCTGATTGCCTGCTGTATGACCCCACCTTCCTTAGCCACCAAGTCCTAAGTTGGGATATTGAACCCAGAAGTTCTGGTTCAAAGGCTATCAACTGCACCACAAGAGCTCCGTTATTTGTGGCTACATAAAATTGCCATAAGTTTTCAAGCACATCAATCCACTGTCCACATTAATAATATAAATTAGGGAATTTTCGGTGCTGGTCTGGGTTCGATCTTTATCTGGGGATTGTTATGGTGGGAGGAGTACACTGTTGCTACAATCCTTTGGTTCTAACGGCCACAACATAAAATATAACAATATTCTACTTAACTCCCAATACAGCCAACTGTATGCTTTCTGTATGTTGGACATTGAATGAAAAGGTCCACCTGCCAGGTTATTTTAATCCACACAAAATTGTTGATTTATTATTAAAAAAAACCCATTCAGAGGGGATGCATAATTGATTAGCACAGACAATTTGCAATATTAAATATATGTTTATCCTACTAAATAACCCAAACTATGCACACCAGCATAATCTTCACACCAAGAGGAAAAACATAAAATTTTGCGTCTGCAGAGATTCACTTTAAAAAGAGAAACAAAACAGTTTTTGACCAATGGTAGTAATGCGAGAAATCAAAAATGGATATGGCATGGAATGTTCCAAATTCTATTAATTGTTTTTGTACATGTGATCAGTCATTGTGTCTGGACTCTTGGCAGACACAGTTTGCTCAGGAAATACAATTTAAGAAATTCTTTCCGTCACTCTTCCACAAGAAAAATCACATTTCACCCAGAACTCACAGCAAAGCTGTCTTATAGATAGGAAGCAAGGACTGACCAACTGGTTCTGTAGCGGGCTTTCTATAACTGAAATATCCAAATGTAAACTCCAAACTTGTCAACACTGTTCACACAGAACAGCCACAAAACACAGTCATAACAAAAATCAGATATTTTCCCCCTGAATTGAATTCATACTGCTATGTCCAGCAATTATCTGAAAATACGTGGTTTCCAAAATACGCCTTGTTTAAAAATGTTCCAAGGTGTAATTTCATTGACCTCTTAAATAAGATATCCAGTATCTCCACAATCCTTCAAATTCAAGTCCTCAAAAATGATTAAATATGAAGTATCTTCATAGCAGGATTTAGAAATAAAGATAAATGTCACCTCTACTGCAGGGCATCGTCTCCTTAAAATGATAGACAGGTAAGGTGTTGCCTTGACTCAATGAGCAGAACTGATTCCTTCAAATTTCATTGAGAGATCTGAGCACGTAAGCCAAGCTGTCACTTCAGCTCGGTATTGCTACATTGACTACTGGAGGTTAAACTGAGGCCCCATTAACTTCTCAGGTATTACAATCCAAATTAAAATACCCCGTTTTCCATTTTCATCCCATTTAAAGCTATGGAGTGGCTGACACTGTGGGTAACCCCTGAAATAGCTTGAAAGGAGACGGAAGCGTTAAACTGAGGGCAGTGGTTTGTTCAATAAGTAACAGCAATGCTGTACTGACTAAAACAGTTGTCTGGGGGAAATTCGTACAGAAAAGAACACAGATTGGCATTGGCTTGCTGTTAAAATAGTGACCAATTAATGCAGTGCTCTTTAAGACTACGTATATAGGACGGTATGAAAAACACTTTTTAACATTAACTGCTTTATAGTGAATTCCCACTTTGGCTGAACCCTATGTCCAAATGATAAGGCTGGCAGCCATGCATGGGCAACACGGTGCCTCTGCAAGATTGTTTGTTGCCTAGGTAACTGGCAACAATGTGGTGGAACTGACTTAATCGTCCTTATGTTATGATTGTGTACTTGTAGTGCACAGAAGCCTTTTTAAAGCCAGTGATTTGGGAACAATGGACTCTGCCACATTTGGCTGTCTTTCCATGAACTATCACAAGATTTCATGATTATGCTGATAGTAATTTCAAGGTCACAGAGTTTTCTTCAAAAAGCTATGTGCTGAAACTGTAAAGTGCTTAAGTCGGGACACTCAGGACTACTGTGGGTATTCAGATCCTAAGGCACATCCAATCATCGAAAGTAGTGTAGACGAGGCATCAGATGGCTCTTTATTGTTGAGCTGTGAGTAAAGACAGCCTTTAAATGAGACAGCTGGAAGGGGACGTCTCACAGATTGACAGGACCCTAACTAGTTTAGAAAAGGTTAAGACTAGTGCATTACTTCAAGATAGACTGGGACTGTAGGACAAGGGGACATAAATTCAATCCGCGAAAACACAATTTAGGATTAATCCCAGGAAGGTCTTCACACAAAACTTGATTAAATGCTTGGAATCAGCTTCTAGGGTGATTGATAGTTAAAAAGAAAACCTACAGTCATTTTAAAAAGACTATGGTTAGATGCTGTGATGGGGATCAGTGGATGATTTTTAAAAGATAAACGAAGGTAGGTCGACTGGCTTTGTTCAACTGGGTACACCCTCAATCACATTGTTTAAAACTGTTCCTATTGCAAAATGTAAAACCTTTGCTACAGTCAGCAGTACAATCTCTATTTCTTTAGCTCTCACCATATTGCATAGCAATGTTTTAAATTTCTTAATACTGATATTTTGTTGTTTCTAAAAGGATGAAGCATTATAATGAGCATCTTGGTCAGACGGCAGGATTTAGGGTAAGTTTGAGTCAAAGTCCTGGTGAAGTAAAATGATAAATATATCCGCAATGAGTAGCTGGAATCATACCAGAGCTTGTAGAGGATAAACAGTAGGTTTATATATGACAGGTTATACTGTCTTCCAGTAGCACTGAGTGACATTGACTTCCCATACAGACAGGTACAATTGAGAAACTAACAGATTGCACACTCTGCAGATAAATGTATAAGAGTCCATTTTTTCGGGGACCAAGAATGGGGGCGGGGGGTGCGGAGGTGGGGGTTGGGTGCGCAATCGCCCAGCAGTATTATTGCTGGGCTGTTAATCCACAGACCCAGATAATGTTTTGGGGACCCAGTCAGATGGTGGAATTTGAATTCAACAAAAAAAATCTGGAATTAAGAATTCCCATTGCCAGTTGATGGAAAAGCCCATCAGGTTCACTAATGTCCTTTCGGGAAGGAAACTGCCATCCTTACCTGGTCTGGCCTACATGTGACTCCAGACACACATCAATGTGATTGACTCTCAACTGCCCTCTGGGCAATTAGGGATAGGCAATAAATGCTGCCTAGCCAGTGACGGCCTCATTCCATGAATGAATAAAGAGAAAAAAAAGTTTTGGGAACATGATGTATATAAGGAACCATATATAGATAAGGAGTAAGAGTCTTTGTTTTTAAGTTCACTCATGGTTCATGGGTATCACTAGCTGACCAGCATTTATTGCCCATGTATATTTACCCCTGAGAAGGTGGTGGTGAGCTGCCCTCCTAAACTACTACAGCCCATGTGCTATCACAATGTCCTTAGGAAGGGAATTCCAGGATTTTCATCAAGCTCTGGTGAAGGAACAGCGATATATTTCCACCTCAGTTTAGTGAATGGCTTAGAGGGGATCTTGCAGGTATTGGTATTCCCATGTATGTGCTGCCCAAATGGTTGTGGGTTTGGAAGGTGCTGTCTGAGGATCTTTGGTGATTTTCTACAGTGCATCTTGCAGATAGTACACACTGCTGCTACTGAACTTCTGTGGTGGATGGAGTGGATGCTTGTGGATGCGATGCCAGTCAATTGGGCCGCATTCTCCTGGATGGTGTCAAGCTTCCTGAGTGTTGTTGGAGCCACACCCATCCAGGCAAGTCAAGAGTATTCCATTACTGTGCTGTGTAGATGGTGGACATACTTTGAGGAGTCAGGAGGTAAGTTACTTGCTCCAGTATTCTCTTGCAACTACTATGTCCAGTTGTTTTCCTGGTCAATGATAAACCTCAGGATGTTAATATTTGGGGATTCAGAGACGGCTATGATGGCTATGCCATGAAATATTGAGGGATGAAGGTTAGATTCTCTCTTGTTAGAGATAGTCATTGCCTGACATTTCTATGGCACAAACGTTACTTGCCACTTGTCATCCTAAATCTGGATATTGTGCTTCAGTACCTGAGGAGTCATGAATGGTGCTGAACACTGTGCCATCATCGGTGAATATACCTACTTCTGACCTTATGATGGAGGGAAAGTCATTGATGAAGCAGCTAAGATAGTTGGACCTAGCACCACTGCCCTGAAGAATTTTATGAAGAGATGTCCTGGAGCTGAGATGGTCAATCCACAACAACCGTAATTATCTTCCAATGCACCAGGTATGATTCCAACCAGCAGAAAGTTCTCTCCCAATTCCATTGACTCCATTTTGCTAGGGCTCCTTGGTGCCACACCCAAGCAAATGCAGCCTTCATGTCAAAGGCAATCATTCTCCCCTCACCTGGAATCAGCTGTCTTCTCCATGTTTGAACCAAACTAAGTGTCAATGAGCAGGTTATATCTAAGTAGGTGCTGTTTGACAGCACTTTTGACGACACCTTCCATCACTTTAGCCCAAAATACCATGAGATATAGCAGCAGAATTAGGCCATTCAGCTCCACCATTTCAATTTCACTGATATGCTTCTCAAATGCATTACCTCGCCTTCTTCCTGTAACTTTTGATTCCCTTACTAATCAAGAACCTATCTATCTCTGTCTTGAATGTATTCAATGACTTGGCCTCCAAAGCAATCTGCTGCAATGATTTCCACAGATTCACCACCCTCTGGCTGAAGAAATTCCTCCTCAACTCAGTTCCAAAGGGTCATTCATTCACTCTAAGTCTGTGCCTTTGCGTTCTTGTCTCTCCTACAAGTGGAAATGTATTCTCTCTGTTCACTTTATAGAGGTATCTCAGCATTTTATAAGTTTCAGTCAGATTCCCCCACATCCTTCTAAACTCCCTTGAGTACAACTGATCGTCATATGACAAACCCTACATATGTGAGATCATTCTTGTAAACCTCCTTTGGACCTCTCCAACATGAGCACATTCTTCTTAGATATGCGGCCCAAAACAGCTCACAATATTCCAAATGCGATCTGCCCAGAATCTTATACAGCCTCAGCAGTACGTCTCTGCTCTTGTGTTTCATTCCTCTTGAAATGAACGCTGACATTGCATTTGCCTTCCTAACTGCCAAGTGAACCTGCATGTTAACCTTAAGAGAATCCTGAATGAGGACTCCTAAGTCCCTTTGTGCTTCAGATTTCCCACATTGTATTCCATCTGCCACATCTTTGCCTACTCTCTTAGCCTGTCAAAGTCCTTCTGCAGCCTCCCTAGCGCACCAGTCTTCAATACTATTGCTGGAATGTTGTCAGGGCCAATAACCTTTGCAGTATCCATTGTCTCCAACCATTTCTTGACATCACATAGAATGAATCGAATTGGCTGAAGACTGGTATCTGCGGTGCTGGGATCACTGAAAGAAGCCAAGATGGATCATCCACTTGGAACTGCTGGCTGAAGATTGCTGCGAATGCTTCAGCCTTATATTTTGCACTGATGTGTTGGGCTCTTCCATCAGTGAGGATGGGGATATTTGCGGAGCCTCCTCCTCCAGTGAGTTGTTTAATTGTCCACCACCAATCATGGCCGGACGTGGCAGGACTGCAGAGCTTAGATCTGATCATTGTTTGTGGGATCACTTAGCTCTGTCCATCACTTTCTGCTTATGCTGTTTGGCACATAAATAGTCCTGTTTGGTAGCTTTATCAGTTTTAGGTAAACCTGGTGCTGCTCCTGGCATGCCCTCTCGCACTCTCCATTGAACCAGGATTAGACTGCTGACTTGACGGTTATGGTTGAGTGGGTATATGCGGGCCATGAGTTTGCAGATTTTGTTGGAGTAAAATTCTGCCGCTGTTGATGGTCCACAGCACTTCATGGATGCCCAGTCTTGAGTTGCTAGATCCGCGTAAAGTCTGTTACATTTAGCATAGCGATAGTGCCACACAACACAATGGAGGGTATTCTCAATGTGAAGGCGGGATTTCATCACCACAAGGACTGTACAGCAGATACTTTTACCAATTCTATCATGGATGCATCTGCAGCTGTCAGATTGTTGAGGATGAGCTCAAATATATTTATCCCTCTTTTTGTCCCCTTTCCCTCACCACCTGCCACAGATCCAGTCGAGCAGCTATATCCTTTAGGACCCGACCAGCTCGATCAGCAGTGCTGCTACTGAGCCACTCATGGTAGTTGGCATTGAAATCCCCCAACCAGAGTACATTCTGCACCCTTTCTATCTTCAGTGCTTCCTCTGAGTGCTGTTCAACATGGAAGATTACTGATTCATCAGCCAAGAGAGGATGGCATATGATAATCTGCAGGACGTTTCCTTGCCAATTTTTAACCTGATGCCATGAGATTTTATGTGGTCTGGGGTCAATGTTGAGGACTCACAGAGTAACTCCCTCCCAACTGTATGCCACTGTGTCACCAATGCTGCTGGGTCTGTCCTGGCCATATTTGGGAATGGTGATGATGCTGTCTGCAACGTTGCCTGTAAGGTATGATTCCATAAGTATGACTGCATCAGGCTATTGTTTAACTAGGCTGTGAGACAGGTCTCTCAATTTTGGCACTAGTACCAAGATGCTACTAAGGAGGACTTTGCAAGGGCTGTTTTTCCCATTGTCTATTCTGGTGCCTAGGTCAATGCCAGTTGGTCTGTCCAGTTTCATTTCTTTTTTGAGACTTTCTAGAAATTGAATGGCTTGCTGGGCTATTTCTGAGGACAATTACCCACAGCAAAGTGGTTGACTCTTAACTGCCTTCTGCAATGGCTGAACAAGCCACTCAGTTAAAGGCAACTGGGGATTGGTGACAAATGCTGGACTTGACAGTAATGTCCACATCCCACGAAAGAATAAAGAAAGGTCAATAATGTATGATTTAAACATATGCCCAAAGCAAACATTTTATTATGCTGCTAACAGATTGTTGGTGATAAGACAAAGATTGCACTCATTAGGATTTAGTAAGCCAGTTTTACTATTTAGTTCTGCTATTTAGTCTGCCAGGTGACCAATTCATATCGATTTATATATCTCTGTGTTCAAGTTGAATGGTAGAGTAGACTCCAGAGGCCAAATGACCTTTACCTGCTCCTATTACCTGTGTTCTTCTCAGTGATGTTGCCATTAGCAGTTTATGCAGATGAAATAAGTGGCACCATTTCGAACTATCACCTGGACTTTCAGCTACTGGGACTTCTGATCGTTTTGTCATAAAATCCTCAGAGCAAAAGGTCAAAAAGCAGTTGAAATTAAAACCGCCGTAAGTAGTGATGCCAGAAAGAGCTGCCTTCTTGTGACAGATGTTGCCTAACAGGATACGAAAATATTGTCCTGACCCAAATCACTGAGACAGTGTATAATGTAAACACAGAAACGTCACCTCTATCCATCTGTGAGAAAAAAAAAGACAACTCTGAAGGAAATTCAATTTGATTGAGAAGGGGCTGTAAAAATTGCAAACTGGTGGTAAAGCCATAGCCCATTGCCTCAAAGATCACCATAGAATGCCCCATCTATTGTCAAGAGGTGGCGAGACCTCCCATCAGCTGAATCGCAGAATACTAGAATACAGAAGGAAACAAGTTTGTCAATCATGCCTATGGTGGATAGTGATTGGTTATGACCATGTTGGAAAACCTTCTTTTGAAATAGAATTTAAAGCAGAAGTTTCTGCGTCCCTTAGATGGATCGGTAATAAGCAACCTGCAGGAATCTTTGTAGAGTCAAGCTCATCTGCAGTGACGTTTCATGAGTATTGCTGAAAAAAATTCTTTTTGTTTATATATATATATGTATATTGCAATCCATGTTTGTTCACTTCGGCTATGTTTCATGTAAAGAGGAGTAGAATGTAGATGAGCAGTGTAAGTGAGTCTATATAACCAGTTGCCAGAAAAATGTCACTTAACTTCATAAATGTTTGAGAATAGTGAAGATGAAGCAAGGTCAGAAGTCTTAGTTTTTGTGAAAGGAGAGGCTGAGGATGGGGAGCTGGGCTGAAAGGTACAGAAGATTTCATGTTTTTCGTCTTCTTCTTTGGCAGTCCCTTAGGATTGAGGGTGGCTTGTTACCACTAGGCAGGAGTTATGTCCTGTGGTGGCTGAACAGGCCAGTCCCGAGCTGCAGACTCTGCCACAGGAGAGATAGGTAATGTTTGAGGAGATGGGTGCCTGTCTGTGCGCTCTTTCTGCTGCTTACCTTTAGCCTTCACTTACCCGACTCGGTGTCGCTCGAAGTGGTTGGTGCCTTTGTGGATGTTTGTGTATTCTAGGGCAAGTGATTCCCATGTGTCGGTGAAGACGTTGCATTTGATCAGACAGGTTTTCAGAGTGGCCTTATAGTGTTCCCTCTGCCCTCCTAGCGATTGCTCCCTGTTGTGGAACTCGGAGTAGAGCAATTGCTTAGGGAGGCTTGTATTGGGGATGTGGCCCACTCCATTAAGCTGGCTGTCTGTGACCAGTGCCTCAATCTTGGGATTTTGGCCTGAGAGAGCCTGCTGTCACTTTGTATGCCAATGGCTTTGCAGAATTTTACAAAGGCAGTGCTGGTGATATCTTTCCATGGATTTGTGTTCTGCTGTCCATGGTCCATGTTTCTGATGCATACAGCAAGGTGCGGACCACAGCTACTGTAGATAATGAGCTTGGTGTTGAGTCTGGGGCCTCAGACATTTGAACACTCGATTCCCTCAGGTGTCTGAATGCTATACTAGTGCCCTGGAGTCGAAGTTGAATTTCATTGCCTGCACTGAGATGCCGCAGGAGCTTGCTGTGGATTTTGATGGTCAGGAGACAATATTGTGTGACAGGAATGTGCTGTTAGAGAACCTTTGTTTTTTGGAAGTTTAAACTGAGGCCCATTCCCTCGTATGCCTCAATGAAAGCATTGGCAATGCTTTGTACTCAGCCTGTAAGTGTGTGCGCAAGCAGACGTCTGTGTACTTCAGGTCGGTGTCAGAAGTTGGGGTGGTCCTGGTTCTGACCTGGAGGTGTCAAAAGTTGAACAGTTTCGCACTGATCCTGTGGGTTAGTTCTGCTCCAGAGGAGCTTCATGGAGACGGGGCAGAGTGTTGCAATGAGGGTAATGGAGAAGAATGTCGATATTATGACACAGCCCTGCTGGTCCTCAGTTTGCTCTCCTACTGGGTCTGTGATAGATCGGCTGGTGCGGATCATGGCTTGCATGTCATCGAGAAGCAGATGGAAAATGGTGATGAATTTCTGTGGGCAGTCGATTTTGTGCAGGATATTCAAAAATCATTCACAGTCGACAAAGTTAAAGGCCTTTGTGAGATGAAAGACAAGCCATGTACAGAGTTTGCTGCTGTCCCTGCACTTTTCTTGGATTTGTTGTGTACTGAAAATTGTGTCTATCTCCCATGTCATGCCAGGGGCATGTGACTGCTAGACCAACCATCGGATAATCTGCCGTGCCATTTCCAACAACCAATTAATTTTACCCGGCTACTGACAGGTGGCTCATCAACTTGATGTTCCAGGACATAATGCTTACTGTGATCAGATGTACCTTTAAGAGGGATTTGTGCTGTCCTGTTTCTCTTGAAGACGGGTGCTGTAAATCTGGTGCCAAGGTATCTGATCCATGGAAAGCAAAGTAAATAGCTTTGAGTGTTGTTTAAATTAGACAAAAGGAGCATGGGTGGGTGGAGTCAGACTCTGACAAACCCAGGGTTTTAGTTTTTGAAGTTGTTAAAGTTGGGGTTTGAAGTTGAAGCTGCTGGATACAGCTGTCTCTTTCCTGCTGCAAAAAGCTGGTGTTCTCTCAGCTGCTAGATTCATTCTGTTGGTGTTCCTCCTCCTGGACTGTGAGGGAATTCCGTTTTGCTGAAATTGCCTTTGCCATGAGATTATGGTATATTGATGAGTAGTAGTTAAAATAGATGGTTTGTTAAGTATTTTAATAGGGTTAAAGTTATGACTTTTTTGTTTGTATTTTAACTGTGGTGTAAGAATTTGCCTTAAGCCTAGAAATGTGACTAATCGAATCACATCTGCGATGCAACACCTTACACCTAAGGTAACAGTTAGGGTCAAGGCTATCTCCATGATATGTTTTGAGGGAGTTTGCTCTGGTCCTTAACACTTATATCCCGGGAAGATTCCTAGGTTTAACCATCTTCAGTTTCTTCACCAACGACATTCCATCATGAGGTCCAAAGTGGGCAGGCTAACTGATGATTGTGAGATAACAAGGTGTAGAGCTGGATGAACATAGCAGGCCAAGCAGCATCAGAGAAGCGGGAAGGCTGACGTTTCGAGCCTAGACCGTTCTTCAGAAAATCTGAAGAAGGGTCTAGGCCCGAAACGTCAGCCTTCCTGCTCCTCTGATGCTGCTTGGCCTGCCCTGTTCATCCAGCTCTACACCTTGTTATCTCAGATTCTTCAGCATCTGCAGTTCCTGCTATCTCTCTAACTGATGATTGTACAAGGTTCAGTTCCATGTATGACTCCTCAGATACTGAAGCAGTCTATCCAGATCAAATAGGTTTGCTTGCTTTCAATCTGATCCACCATGTTAAGAATTCTCTCCTTTCACCATCACTGCACAACAGCAGAAATGTGTAGCATTTACAAGATGCACTGCACCAACTCACTCAGATTCCTTCGATAGCACCTTTGAAATCTGTAACCTCAATCAAGTACATGGACAAAGACAGCAAATGCCTTGGAGTATCCTGCAAACCATTTAATCTCCTGATTTGGAACCATATCACCATTCCTTTACTGTCACTGGGTCAAAATCCTGAAAATCCCTGCCTAAAAACACTGTAGATGTCCATACATGACATGGGCTGCTGCAGATCAAGAATGTGTCTCAGTATATTTTCTACAAGGCAAATAGGGATGGGCAGAAAATCTTAGCCTAGCTAGTGGTGTCACAGCCCAGGAAAGAATAAAAAAATGGAAGGAGATTGACTCAACTGCTTTCATCATAAATACAAGCTCTTATGAGCCATAAAATTGCAAACCTCAAGTAGCTCAATGATAATGAATGGTTACCCCACGGAAGGAGACCATTGCATCTATGTATGTTATCTGGTTAGCTTGGATAGTTGATTGATT
This sequence comes from Ginglymostoma cirratum, assembly GCA_024137785.1. Classification (NCBI taxonomy): domain Eukaryota; kingdom Metazoa; phylum Chordata; class Chondrichthyes; order Orectolobiformes; family Ginglymostomatidae; genus Ginglymostoma; species Ginglymostoma cirratum. The sequence continues at coordinate 23,266,782 of JAHRHZ010000040.1, read as the reverse complement.
GATCAATACAGATTGATGCCAACTGCACCAGCTGAGGTTACTCCTTCTCAAGCTCTCCTCTTGCCTGAGGTGTGGTGACCCTCAGGTTAAACCACAACCAGTCATCTCTGTCTAATTAGAAAGCAGCCCTACTGTTTGGTATGGCTGTGGCAATTTTACTTTTCATTTTTACCTTTAACTCTCTCCAAGAACAGTTTACCAAATCCCCCAGTGTATTCTGCATAGTGCATCAAATCTTTTCGTGTCAAGCAGGGGTTCAATTGTGTTTTGAAAGCCATGACTGTAACTGCTTCCGCCACATTCTCAGGAAGTACATTCCAAATCCCAACACTTGTTGCATAAAGATGATTTCCACCTGTCACTGCTGCCTCTTCTACAAAACGCCTTAAATCGGTACCATCTGGTTCTCGATCCTTCTGCTGATGGGAACAGTTTCTCTCTGTTTTGTTCAGATCCCTCATGATCCAACAAATGTCCTCTTAATTGTCTCTTCTCCAAGGATAAACTGTCTGTCAAAAGTGCTGTCAGCTATCTGGACATTTAACCCAAAAATAATCTTACCAGCAATAATATTATAAACTCTTATTTGTGCTATACTTAATATTCACCGTTAGTTAATGTTGACAGAATAATCCATTGCCAATGAAACCTCACCAATTGACTTTGTTAAGTAACCATCCATCTGATTTGCTCTTCAAACTGTTACTTTCATTTTCAGTCGCGATTTCTGCACCCAACTATAATTTTAAATTGTGCTTTTGTAACCAGTTTCAGTTATCTAACATCTCCCTGAGTGATTATCATACAAACGTTAACCCATTAACCCAGTGATAGGAAGGCTAATCAAGGATTGAACTAAGATTTATCTAAAATTTAATCAAAATTTAAGATCAGTACGCCAAGCAAATATGAATAGCCTCAATCCAGTTCTGAATGATCGAATGATCAAAAGAAACTATCTAAAATTAGTTATTTCAAAGGGAGTGGTGTAAATAAAACTAAAGATGTCTACCAATCTACCCAAGGCACTAGTTAGACCACACTGGAATACTATGAACAATTTTGATTCCCTTATCTAAGGAAACAAATGGAGGTGGTTCAGACAGGGTTCACTAGGTTGATTCTGGGCATGGAAGGATATTCGTATGTCAAGATGATCAGTGCATTGGGCTTGTACTCACTACAGTTTGGAAAAATGAGAGGAGACCTTACTATAGGATTCTTAGGGGCTTGACAGGGTAGATGCAGAGAGATAGCAAGAACTGCAGATGCTGGAGTCAGAGATAACAAAGTGTGGAGCTAAAGGAACACAGCAGGCCAGGCAGCATCAGAGGAGCAGGAAAGTTGATGTTTCGGGTCGGGACCCTACTTCAGAAAAATAAATAGATGCAGAGAGGTTGTTTCCCTCTATTCGAGAGTCTGGAACCAGAGAGCATAACCTCAGTGTAGGGGAGCGGGAGGGTGGGGGGGAGGGGGGTCACACATCTAAGACAGAGAAGAGGATTTTTTTTCTTTCAGATGGTAGTGAATCTGTGGAATTCTTTACCCTACAGGGCTGTTGAGGCATGAAGTATATTCAAGGCTAAGAAAGACAAATTTCTCATCATTAAGGGAATCAAGGGCTATGGGGGAAAGGCAGAAAAGTGGAGTTGAGTATTATCAGATCACATGATCACATTGAATTACAGAGCTGATTTAATGAGCTGAGTATTCTACAACTGCTCATTTATATAAATGATTTGGATGTGGACGCAGAACACGTGGCTGGAATATTTTGAAACGGGGTCAGACTTTTTAGAATTCCCCTATCTCCTCAGTTATCAGCACGGCCTGTAAACAGGCAGTGTCATATTTTGATGGACATCTGCCTCTCTGTTTGCAGATCATGCCAAAATTGGAGATGTAGTGGACAGTGAAGAAGGTTATCTCAGTGTACAATGGGACCTTGATCAGATGGGCCAACGGACAAAGGAATGGCAGGTGGAGTTTAATTTAGGTAAATGTGAGGTGTTATATTTTGGTAAGGCAAATCCAAATAGGACTTATACAGTTAATGGTGGGGCCTGGGAAGCTTTGCCGAACAAAGAAACCTAAGGGTGCAGGTGCACAGTTCCTTGAAAGTGGAGTCACAGGTAGACAGAGTGGTGAAGAAGGCATTTGGAATGCTTGCCTTCATTGGTGCATTGAGTATAGGAGTTGGGACATCATGTTGTGGCTGCACAGGACATTGGTTAGGCCACTGCACTCAATTCTGGTCTCCCTGCTATTGGAAAGATGTTGTTAAACTTGAAAGGGTTCAGAAAAACTCAAAAGAATGTTGTCAGGATTAGAGGGTTTGAGCCAAAGGGAGAGGATTAATAGTCTGGGGCTTTTTTCCCTAGGGATGGAGCCTGAGGGGTGACCTTCTAGAGGTTTATAAATCATGATGCATGGAGGGTCATGTATAGGGTGATAACCAAGATCTTTTTTCACAGGGTATGGTAGTCCAAATCTAGAGGGTTTAGGTTGAAGGTTTAAGGTTTAAGGGCCAACTTTTTCACACAGAGGGCGGTGCGTATATGGAACAAGTTGCTCGAGGACGTGGTAGAGGCAGGTACAATGATAGCATTTAAAAGATATCTGGATGGGTACATGAAAAGGAAGACTTTACAGAGATATGGGTTAAACGCTGGCAAATGGGTCTAGGTCATTTTAGGATATCTGGACAGCAAAGACAAGTTGGACCATCTTCTGCAGTCCTTACTATCTCTTGGACCAAAAGGGCTGTTTCTGTGCAATATAACTCTATAACTCTATGCTTCTATGTCTTATGGTCTTTTGAGTTGACAAGACTCAGCCAAAATGATGCTTGGTGTAAGAAATAAAGGAGGAATGGAAACATAATTTCAAAAGAGGACATTCTCCTCCATTTTCCAGTCAAGTATTCTCTAAAGGTGTCTGACTACAATCCCACACGCATTGTCTAGGAGGCTTTTAGTTGTAAATGAGCCTAGATAATAGGTATCAAGAGGCTACGTCACTGCCAAAGAATACATCACAGTGGAGACATGTCATGTCAGATACAGCAATTTCACATTGACAAATGTATCAGACTGCCGTTAGTGCAGTGATTTAAACACAGCTATCTAAGATCTAGAACAGAATAATGACTCCAATGGCTCATTGTGGTTGAGATAGATTTGGCATTGTGGTGTTTGTGATGACGGTTTGTAAAGAAGCCAATGCAAGTTGTTTGTAACAGTATTGCACTGTTGGCTGCACTGAAACTAGTTAAATAGACCACAATAACCTTTACACAGCCATGTTTCCTCTGACATCTGTGCATATGCCACTGCTGAATTTCTGAATATTTTAGATATTTTTGTGATATCAGTTGAAGTTGTTGGGGCAGTAGGTAGAAAACATTACCACCAATGCAGGTTGTATCTGTATTTTGAATCAAGGGAAATTTGAGGTCAGCCATCACAGCGGTCAATCTTGTGCTCCGGAAAGCAAGACTTTATTTCCATTTCTAATCTTATTTATATGACATATTTGTGCAGCTGATAGGAGCTATGTGCCAGGTGAGCAAATGTTCAGCTAAAACTGTTCAGTTATACGATGAGGTGCAAAGTGGGTTTTTTTTGCTTTAATTTCTGCTGGCTGGAATATTTTGAAAGGGGATCAGACTTTTTAGAATTCTCCTATTTCCTCAGTTACCAGCACCCCCTGTAACCAGGCACTGTTACATTTCGATGGACATCTGCCTCTCTGGTTCCTCATCAATTGCCCGTTGAACATCCGCAGGTCTAAACGATCCGAGGCAAGGAGCAATTTCCCTCACGGAAGACAGCAAAGCTGAGGTAAAGGAGATAAAAGTTACTGCAGATGCTGGAGAATCCGAGATAACAAGCATGGGGCTGGATGAACACAGCAGGTCAAGCAGCATCATAGGAGCAGGAAAACATGACGTTTT
>JAHRHZ010000040.1:23226977-23262427 GCA_024137785.1 Ginglymostoma cirratum | reverse complement strand
GCTCCTCTGATGCTGCCCGACCTGCTGTGTTCCTCCAGCTCCACACTGTGTTGTCCGAGTAAAACATGTGTTCTGTTTCATCGTTGTTGATACAGTTAATGAAGAAGTGACAAGTCAGGGCTTTAAATAGATCAAATTAACTTTTTTTTCAAAAGAAAATCTCCTGTTGTGGCCGGCCAACTTTTCCTGGATGTTTGAGCAAATGAATGCAGATCGTGAATCCATAGATAGATCCAGAATATAGCACTGCCTTACTCTCACTCCGGGAACTATACCCAGCTCAGAGTGAAAAGGAAGTGTAAGTGTAAGTGACTGTCACTGCCTCCTCCTACAGCATTACTCTCTCTGTGCTCTCGTTTCCACATTTACACTCCCAATGCTGTGAATACTTGGCGGCTTCGAACCCAGTGTACCCTCACCTCCGTTCTCCTGCACATTTCAGCCTCTCCCCTTCATTTGCAGGTCAAACCAATCGAAGAATCTCTCCGCTGTTTGTTTCCTCCCCTCTCGCCAACTTTGTCTCCTCTCTCATCCCCCGTCGTTATCTTTTTTTTAAAAAATACAAACCAGGAACAAAACGTTGTGTTCAGGAGGCCCCGGGTCAGAGTGACGGCAAAGTCAGATCAACAGCTGAACTGAGCCCGGGGTTTATTGTAGGAACAGCCACTTGTTGCAGTACCCAATCTGCACTGCTCTTACTCCCGGCGAGCAATCTAGTTTTAAACTGCTTTGTGCTTCGTTTTTTTCACGCCTCAGAGTGAAATTATAAAAGTAATGATTCCGGCCACTGTGTGCCGCTAAGTCTGTGTTGCTCCTTTCTCTGTGCTCACTTCTTACTCCCTCCTCTGCCGCCCAATACCTTTTTCTTGCTCTGTTCCCCACTCCTTTGCCCTTCTCTCCCCCTTCTCACCCTCTGTGCTCACCACTCGTTGTCCTTTGGGCCCTTATTCCTTTTTCTCTCACACCCTTCTCTCCCCATTCCTTTTTTCTCCTATCCACTCCCACCCTCCTTTAGCCCATTAGATAACGAGCAAGTTAGACAGAGGGAAGCCCATCGATCTGATCTATTTGGATTTCCAGAAGGCTGGTGACAAGGTGCCACAGAAGACGATGCTAAATAAGAGCCCATGGTGTTGGGGACAAGTACTGGCAATGGATAGAGGGTTGGCTGACTGACAGGATCATAGAATCTCTACAATGTGGAAGCAGGCCATTCTACCCATTGAGTCGATACCAACCCTCCAAAGAGCATCCCATCCAGACCCAATATATATACCGCAGGGCAAGAGTTATAGTTGGGGGAATGGCAATTATGAGGCGATTAGGCAAGATTTAGGATGCATAAGATGGGGAAGTAAGCTGCAGGGGCTGGGCACAATTGAAATGTGGAGCTTGTTCAAGGAACAGCTACTGCGTGTCCTTGATAAGTATGTACCTGTCAGGCAGGGAGGAAGTGGTTGAGCAAGGGAACCGTGGTTTACTAAAGAAGTTGAATCTCTTGTCAAGAGGAAGAAGGAGGCTTATGTAAAGGTGAGGCATGAAGGCTCAGTTAGGGCGCTTGAGAGTTACAAGTTAGCCAGGAAGGACCTAAAAAGAGAGCTAAGAAGAGCCATGAGAAGTCCTTGGCAGGTAGGATCAAGGAAAACCCTGAAGCTTTCTATAGGTATGTCAGGAACAAAAGAATGACTAGAGTAAGATTAGGGCCAGTCAAGGACAGTAATGGGAAGTTGTGCGTGGAGTCTGAAGAGATAGGAGAGGCGCTAAATGAATATTTTTCATCAGTATTCACACAGGAAAAAGACAATGTTGTCGAGGAGAATGCTGAGATACAGGCTATTAGACTAGACGGGATTGAGGTTCATAAGGAGCAATTCTGGAAAGTGTGAAAATAGATAAGTCCCCTGGGCCGGATGGGATTTATCCTAGGATTCTCTGGGAAGCTAGGGAGGAGATTGCAGAGCCTTTGGCTTTGATCTTTATGTCGTCATCGTCTACAGGAATAGTGCCAGAAGACTGGAGGATAGCAAATGTTGTCCCCTTGTTCAAGAAGGGGAGTAGAGACAACCCTGGTAATTATAGACCAGTGAGCCTTACTTCGGTTGTGAGTAAAATATTGGAAAGGATTATAAGAGATAGGATTTATAATCATCGAGAAAAGAATAATTTGATTACGGATAGTCAACATGATTTTGTGAAGGGTAGGTCGTGACTCACAAACCTTATTGAGTTCTTTGAGAAGGTGACCAAACAGGTGGATGAGGGTATAGTGGTTGATGTGGTGTATATGTATTTCAGTAAAGCGTTTGATAAGGTTCCCCACGGTAGGCTATTGCAGAAAATACGGAGGCATGGGATTGAGGGTGATTTAGCAGTTTGGATCAGAAATTGGCTAGCTGTAAGAAGACAGAGGATGGTGGTTGATGGGAAATGTTCCTCCTGGCGTTCAGTTACTAGTGATGTACCGCAAGGATCTGTTTTGGGGCCACTGCTGTTTGTCATTTTTATAAATGACCTGGATGAGGGCGTAGAAGGATGGGTTAGTAAATTTACAGATGACACTAAAGTCGGTGGAGTTGTGGATAGTGCGGAAGGATGTTGCAGGTTACAGAGGGACATAGGTAAGCTGCAGAGCTGGGCTGAGAGGTGGCAAATGGAGTTTAATGCGGAAAAGTGTGAGGTGATTCACTTTGGAAGGAGTAACAGGAATTCAGAGTACTGGGCTAATGGTAAGATTCTTGGTAGTGTGGATGAGCAGAGACATCTCGGTGTCCATGTGCATAGATCCCTGAAAGTTGCCACTCAGGTTGATAGGGATAAAAGGTACTGCAGATGCTGGAGAATCCGAGATAACAAGGTGTGGGGCTGGATGAACACAGCAGGCCAAGGCAGCATCCTGCTCCAATGATGCTGCTTGGCCTGCTGTGTCCACTCAGGTTGATAGGGTTGTTAAGAAGGCGTATGGTGTGTTAGGTTTTATTGGTAGAGGGATTGAGTTTCGGAGCCATGAGGTCATGTTGCAGCTGTACAAAACTCTGATGCGGCTGCACTTGGAGTATTGCGTACAGTTCTGGTCGCCGCATTATAGGAAGGATGTGGAAGCATTGGAAAGGGGCAGTGGACATTTACAAGGATGTTTCCTGGTATGGAGGGAAGGTCTTATGAGGAAAGGCTGAGCGACTTGAGGCTGTTTTCGTTAGAGAGAAGAAGGTTAAGAGGTGACTTAATAGAGACATACAAGATGATCAGAGGATTAGATAGGGTGGACAGTGAGAGCCTTTTTCCTCGGATGGTGATGGCTAGCACGATGGGACATAGCTTTAAATTGAGGGGTGATAGATATAGGACAGATGTCAGAGGTAGGTTCTTTACTCAGAGAGTAGTAAGGGCATGGAATGCCCTGCCTGCAACAGTAGTAGACTCGCCAACTTTAAGGGCATTTAAATGGTCATTGGATAAACATATGGATGATAATGGAATAGTGTAGGTTAGATGGGCTTCAGATTGGTTTCATAGGTCGGCGCAACATCCAGGGCCGAAGGGGCTGTACTGAACTCTAATGTTCTATGTTCTATGTAACCATGCATTTCCCATGGCTAATCCACCCAGCCTGCACGACCCTGGACATTATGGGCAATTTACTAAGGCCAGTCCACCTAACCTGCACATAGATCATAGATCATAGAATCCCTATAGTATAGAAAAGGGCCTTTGGTCCAACAAGTCCACACCGACTCTCAGAGCACCCACCCAAACCCATCCCTCTATAACCTACCTAATCTACACATCCCTGAGCACTATGGGCAATTTAGCATGACCAATCCACCTAGCTTGCACATTTTTGGACTGCGGGAGGAAACTGGAGCATCCAGAGGAATTCCACGCAGACAGGGGGAGAATGTGCAAACTCCACACAAGCAGTCGCCCGGGAGTGGAATTGAACCCGGGTCTCTGGGGCTGTGAGGCAGCACATCTTTGGACTGCAGGAAGAAACCGACACAGACACGGGGAGAATGCATGAACTCCACACAGACAGTCGCCCAAGGGTGGACAGAGTGTGATACAGGTAGTTTTGTTTTAACGCGTGTTTTGTTAACACAAATTGGCTGTAATGTGATTGATGGAGGCTGTTTAGATATCACGAACTTTCTGCTGTACACGTATAGCAATCTTCTATGGCGATTTCCCTGTAACACAATTTTCTATAGCACGAGGTCACTCAAGAACGTTATTGCGTTAAAGGAGAACTACTGTATAGGCATCTTTTTCAGAATGGCAGTCAGTGGAGTTCCTCAGCAATTAATGTTCGGTTCACAAGTTATACATTAACAATCTGGACGATGGAACTGAGGGCATTATTACTAAGTTTGCAGGTGACGCAAAGAAAGGTGAAAGAACAAGTAGTGTTGAGGAATTGGAGAGGCTGCAGAAGGACTTGGACAGGCAATGATAGTGGGCAAAGAATTGGCAGATGGAACACAATGTGGGAAAGTATTAGGTTATGCACTTAGGGAGGAAGAAGAGAAGAGTAGACTATTTTCTACATGGGAAAGGCTTTGTAAATCTGAAGTACAAAGGGACCTAGCAGTCCTAGTTGAGGATTCTCTTAAGGTTAACATGTAGATTGAGTTGGCGGTTAAGAAAGCAAATACAATGTTAGCATTTATTTCAAGTGGGCTAGATTGCAAGAGCAGAGATGTACTACTGAGGCTCTATATAAGGCTCTGGTCAGATGACATTTGATATATTACGAGCAATTTTGGGCCCCATATCTAAGAAAGGATGTGCTGGCTTTTGAGAGAGCCCAGAGGACGTTTAAAAGAATGACCCTGGGGATGAAGCGTTTCTCAAATGAGAAGCGGTTGAGGACTCTGGGTCCGTACTCGGAGTTTAGAAGAATGAGGAGGGTGAGGTTATTGACTTGCTTGACGAGCTGGCTTGTTTTTGTTCAGACGTTTCGTCACCATGCTAGGTGATATCATCAGTGGAGCCTCCGATGAAGTGGTGTTGTTCTACTCCGCTTGGAATTTATACTGTCCGGTCCATTATGGTAAGTACTGTCATTTCCGGTTTTGACCTGTATGGGTTTGTATATGGGGTCCAATTCTATATGTTTGTTGATTGAAGAATGGGTTGAGAACCACGCCACTAGGAATTCCCGTGCGTGTCTATGTTTGGTTTTGGCTACTACGGTTAACTTGTCCCAGTTAAACTGATGGCCTTCATTGTCTGAGTGTACAGATATTAGGGAGAGTTCATCGTGCTGTTTTGCTGATAGCTGATGTTTGTGTATTCTGATGGCTAGTTTCCTTCCTGTCTGTCTGATGTAATGTTTATGGCGTTGCATGGTATTTTGTAAACCATGTTCGTTCTGCATGTTGTGGGAATGGGGCCTTTAATCCTTGTAAGTGTTTGTCGTAGAGTGGCTGTGGGCTTGTGGGCCACCATGATTCCTAGTGGTCCTAAGAGTCTTGTTGTCAGTTCCGATACGTCCAGATGAGGAGGGTCTTGTGGAAACTTATGAATACTGAGAGGCCTAGACAGCATGGACATGGATATGTTTCCTCTCGTAGGAGAGACAAGGACCCAAGGGCACAGCCTCAGAGTGAAGGGGTGACCCTTCAGAACTGAGATAAGGAGGACTTTCTTCAGCCAGAGGGTGGTGAATCTGTGGAACTTATTGCTGCAGAACGCTGTGGAGGCCAAGTCATTGAGCGTATTTAGGACAGAGATAGATTCGTGATTTGTGAGGGGATCACGGATTACACAGAGAAAATAGGAGAATGGGGTTGACAAACATATCAGCCACGATCTAATGGCAGACCACACTTGATGGGCTGCATGGCTTAATTCTCCCATATCTTACAGTCTATAGTGATTCCCCAACCCTTTTCTCCCCAAAAGTTTTCAACCTCTTTCCCTCACCCTTCTCTCCCTTACCAGCCTCCTACCCTCATTCTCTCGTGTTTTGTTGTTTTCCCTCTCTCTTCCCCGGAGTTTTCCTTCCTTCTCTTGCTGCTCTTTCGGTATTTCTCTTTGCTGCCTGCCAGCTTGTCTCTGCCCTCCCATGTTTCTCATTTCCCTTCACTGGTCTCTTTTCTTGTCCCCAGTCTTTTTTCTCAGCCCTCCTTGCCCTTCTCTCTTCTGTCCCTCACTGCCCATTGTCTTTTCTCTCTGTCTCTGATGTTTCTCCCTCTCCTCTGTCTCTCTCCCTGTGTTTGCCCTTTCGCGTTTCCCTTCTCTCGTGTTTCTCTCCTTCCTTTCTTCTCTCCCTCTCGCCCGGCTGCGGAAATGACACAGAGTCACGTCACGGAGCAGACACCCGGAGTAACAGAGAAAAAAAACACGGCTCCATTTTCCACAGGCGGCCGGGGAGGGAGCGGAGAGAGTGGGCGCTGGGCTGAGGTAGCTCCGCTTGACTCAGCCGGAGCGGCAAGGTAAGGCTCAGAGCGGCCCCCGCTGCGCTCTGCAACACAAGGCAGCAACTCAGAGAGTGGGGCTGTGCAGAGAACGAGGGAGAGGTGGCAGGAGGGGGGTTGGGGGGAGGAATGTGACACACACAGGAGAGAGATTTGTGTTTTTTTTAAGAAAAGGCTGTTATCTGCAGTGATCTTTATCCCTAAGCAAGGACAAACACTGCCTCTGAGAGTAGGGTCATGGCGTTACTGCTATACGTGCCCTTTAACCAACCCCAGCGCTGAGCTCAACTGCTTTGCAATTGCACCCCCTCCTCTCTCTCTCTCTCTCTCAAGTTTGTAAGAAATTGTTGGTGATTCCGAAGCAACGTGCAATCTCACCCCCTTTCCAAGCTCAGGAGGCAGTGAATTTTCAGGCAATAAGGAAGTGGAATGGGTTTTTTTTGTGTTCCACGCTGAGTTATGTCTCTGGGTTTTTTTTTTGCCGGGTGAAGACACAGCGCCCTCATAGGATTATCGCCCCCCTCCCCCGTGTCAGGCACATGGCAAACTCGCTCAACTCCAGTTCGGCTCAGATTTACTGTAGCCAAATTGTACTCAATTTCATTGGGCTGTCCCCCCCCCCCAAATTTCTTCTATGTATAAATCTCTTCTATGTATAAATCTCTTCTATGTATAAATCTCACCACTTCACATCAAATAGATAAGACCACGCTGCAACAAATGTCATATGTTTTTAGCGTCAAAATAAACATTTCTCCGAATTATTTAATGTTCCTTCTCAGATTGGGTCTTTCCATCTTTTAAATGCAGTTGTTTCTTTTACTTTGTGACAATAAATTGTGGAAGCCAACTACACTTGACCTCAGATTAAGCTGCATTAACTCTATTTCTGAGGTAGTAGGAACTGCAGATGCTGGAGCTCTACACCTTGTTATCTTAAATCTATTTCTGTCAACTGTAATTTGAAAGCATAAAAGTGCATTTTCAAAAAAATTTATTGGAATAACTACGCTGTGAGCAGAGGGTAGTCGGTCAGCAGCAGCTATTTCCTGAATGTTTACGGTTTACTTTAGTTCATGTGGAGAAAATGAAATCAATATATTTTGCAACATAATGAAACAGTAGCTGTTTTTTCTTAAAAAGTTAACATAACACTTTGTCTGGAAAACAAAAATGGAGCTGTATATGGTTCATTTCTTTCTCAGACATTTATAATTCACTTTGGCAGATTAAAAAGTTTTGTAAGAGAGGCTGAAAGGGTGTACTTAATTCTTAGGCAAAATTAGTTGTTGAATGAATTAGTTTCAGGAAGCTGATAAAATCTAAGGTGTTTATTTCAGGGCAGAGTGACTGAATGTATAACTTTGTTAGTGGTTAATGCAGATAACTTTACTAGCTGTTAAATAACACACATTTGATTCATTTGTTTTTAACTGTAGAGTTATTTATTCCAGGTAGAAAATGAACATTGCACAGCAGAATGAGGAACCTGGACCCAGAGTACCATTCATAGTTCGAAATCCTTCAGTCAGTAAGAATGAAGAGTTAGGAAAAGGAGCACAAGGTAAGTTCCTTCATAAGTTCTTTGATGGGAAGGAGAAAAGGCCTTCATGATGTAATGGAAGTCATGCCACGCACAGATATAAAGCAAAGATTTGCAGCCTGCTTCAGCAATACATGGGCAAGGATTTTGGGAGAAGTACTGACATGCCCTGCAGCACAAACTTGAATGACTTTATCTTCTGTTCTTTTCTTTGTTAACTTCTGGCAATTTCTGTCATTTCAATAGTATTTCTTTGGCACTGAGTGCCCACGAGGTGAACAAATGGTGTAGTATCACCATTTAGCAAAAACGCAGCTTACAATTTAACTGGAATTGGTAGGTACCAAAACATAATGTTCTACAATGAGACGTGATTAGCTGGGAAGAGCAATCATAATATAAATTCTATATTGAGTTTGAGGTTGATTTATTTATGTAAAGTGCTAGGATGTTAAATCTGAAGAAGAAAACAGATTACATGTGTATGAAAAGCAAATATTGGAGATAAAATAGTGTATTTCTTAGTTGTATTTGGATGTTCTGAACTACAAAATTATCTTAAATGCATTTCATAAACTTGTCCTCCTCACTATTACTGCAAATTTGTTTTATAAAGTCGACATGCAGATTAAAGTCCCCAACATAACTATATTACTCAAGTTACATACACTTCTAATTTCTTCTTTTATATTCTGCCATATACTACAGGTACTTCTGGGAATCTATAAACTGCATCCACTCTAACTGGTTTTACATCTGGATTTTATCAGCTAATTCATGTACTCTATCATCTTTATCATCAAGGCAACCCGTCCTCATTTTCCATTTTTTCCCCATCTTTTCTAAAAGTGAAATATCCTGGAATATTTAGTTTCTGACCTTGGTCACTTTGGAACCACATTTTCATAATGGCTGTTAAATTAATCCCATTTATTTGTCTGTTGTGCACTTTCAGATATAATGCCTTCAGTTTTAACATCTTATTTTTCCTGATGTCACCTTAGCTATTATTGTTGCATTTTCTTTGTTAAGCTGCCTGTCCTTTCTTTGACTAACTGAGCTTATTTTTACCCAAATCACTATTTTATTCTACACCCTTGACATTTCAGTTCCTGCTTTTGAATTTACCTTTTACTCTCAGTCCTCATCTTCTGAATTCATGACATGATACTATCTATAGTTTTATATTAAAAAGGTTAATAACCAGTTCAAGATATCAAAGAAAAATGGTTTAATGTTTTAAACTTAATTTGGCAATATTATCAAGTGTAACTCCAAGGCAATAATAACAGGATTACCATGCAATGAATCACGGAAAAAAGTTAAACGGAAGTGTTTAAAAGAGGGATTATTAACAAGGCATGCGTTAAAATTAGTGGTTAAAAGGCAGAGAAGGAAGGATCTAAAGTTATATCAGAAAACAAGAAATGTAAATTGAATTAAACAAGATAATACATTTTGAGAGTTATTCAGACTTAGTCTGTGAGCCAAATACTTTGCTTCTGTGTTATAATTTCCTTGACTGCCAAAGAACATATCCTTGGTTCTGCAAGTCCAATATACTGTGGAACTTTTTAAAAGTGGATCCCACGTAACTTAGGCTGTAGCTACTCATATGAATGCTGGACAAAGGTTTCCTCTGTTCCAGAATTGTAGCAAAATCGCAAATGTCATTTGGTCATATAGAACATGAATATTACTCAAAAAGTCACATTTTGTCAAAACTTTTCATCTTGCGCTCATCAGGACGACTTACAAGTTCAGGAGAAAATCAGCATTCATACAGTATGGGAGGAGAGTGATGATTGATCGACAAGTGGGCTCTGATTGGTAAAGGTGTTGCCATGTGTGATGTGCCAGTTAATGGTGATTAATGGTTAACCACTAAGCTTTAAAGGTTAAACAAGACAAGTCGATTTTGAGTGGTCAGGACATTGTTCTGAGTAATGAACCAATGAATGCTGTCTTCTTTTTTCTGAGTCAAAATAAGCATAGTGCATGTACATGTTCTTTCTGTCTGCAAAGAACAGGGCCCTGTGTGTTAATATGTGTAAGACGCACAAGTGTGCCATACTGCAAGCCAGACTGACAATCCTTCTCTGACAACCAATTCAATTCATGTTTCAACTCTGCAAAATCCAAGCTATCTCTTTTGTCATTTTTGGGATTTGGGAATCACTGCCAATACCGGCATATATTGATCCTTTCTATTTGTCTTTTTGAATCTCTTGATGAGTCATCTTGAACCGCTACAGTCCATCTGGTCCAATATGAACTTTGGCTGCTTATCTCTACCTAAGACAAATATCCAGGTTCTTGACAGGCATGAAATTGGAAGCTTATCAGGGGTAGGCATGAATGTAGACTTATAGTTATCATCACATTAACATTACCAAATAACCTAGTCCTGCTCCAGATTAATATGTTTGTATACATACTGGCCACCCTCGTGACTGTCTGCTTCAATCTCTTCAGGATAACCTCTCCCTGGGAAAGGCAATGGCATAGTGGTATTGCCACTATTACTAGTATTCCAGAGATCCATGTAATGCTCTGGGGACCAGGTTCAAATCCCACTCTCAGCCTGACAACACATTTCACTTTATCTTGGTATATGTGACAACAATAAATCAAACAAACAAACCACAGCTGGTCCCTGCTTCCCCCAACCCCCACTGACAGGCCTCAGGCTCAATGACGGTGGATTCCTGACACCTGACATTTCCATCATCTCCTAGGAACAACCTAGTAGTGCGCAAAGTGCCATTCCAGCTAAGATCAGTCAGCTAGGCAGAGGTAGCAATGGCAGTTGAAATCCTTTTTGCTCTGCTTGGCATGGTACCAGCTTGTGGGCATTTCACCATTAAGTTGTCACATCTGTAAATAAGGCTCTTAAAATATGAAATTCTGCTTCCATCATCTAAAAAAGGCACATTGCAGATCTGCTTCCAGGGAGTCCAAAATCAGCTCTTAGGCTTTGAGAAGCAGAATAGAAATAACCTTGTTTTCTACACATTTCTACAACACAGGTTGAGATGCTGGAGAGGGATATTTCCCAAAGTGAATACATCATCTAGGTCTGGCTGCAATTTGCACCTTCTGGAGATGTAATACATTAATCTGTATTGATTGGAATCAAGGGCAATTTTGAAAGAATTTGTATGGTATCACTGCTTCTCCAGTTACTGTCTGAGATATACTGATTGGAATATTCTATGGATTTTGACCAGCATGAATATAGACCTCTCCATACTCTCACAAGCATGGCCATTTATAAGTTTTAAGTTAGTCGCCAAATTGGGTTTGTATAAACTTAATACATTTTGAAATCAAGGTCCATGCTTTTCTGTTGCATCCAATTGTGGATATCTAAGGCACTGAAATTATTTTGAGTATCATTCAGCTGTAACTCTGATGTCCAAGTCAGCTACAGTTTTGTTTGTTGGAAAAGTGTAATGCATAATAAAGCTTGGGTTCCAGATAAAGCGTGAACTTAGAAATTAGTTTTTTTAAGTCATTCGTAGAATATGGGTGTCACTAGCTGGGCCTGTATTATTACCCCTCCCTAGTTGCCCTTCAAGGAGTTGTGTGAGTTATCTTCTTGAACCACTGCTAATTAATATTAACGATTAATCCATGTGTTAATTAATGTGTTCACTAATGCTATTATCATACTGTGGATAAAAAAAACTTGCCAGCTTTTTGTTTTCCTCTCCCCTTGCAGTGACAAAGGTCAATATTGGCAAGGTCAAATCAGAAATTAGCACTAAAGATGATGTGGGTAGCTCCAGTCCAGATCAAGCTGCAGAGCCTAACTGTGTACAGGATACAGCAAAACGAAAACAGTTACAAAATGGTTCTGGTAAGACGACTCCAGAATGTGAGAGTCCCATCATCCATAAAAGGAGGAGAATTATCTGTGAGGTAAATATTTCGGCAGTATATTCTAACTGTACACAAATCTTTTTGCCTTTCTTTGGAATAATGCCTTTATTACACAGTACATTTCATTGATATCTATGTCGTATATTTTAATGTGCTTTTATTTATAACCACTGGGGCAGAGCACTACACTATAGCATATTGATGCACTTCAGTGTACTGTGGCAAGATATGAGTTTGATTCCTCTTTTGACGAGGTTCTTGATCTCACTTGGTTGTTGCCATTTAATGGAAGAAAGCTTATTGCTAAAACTGGAACTGGACCAACCCAGCTCTTTCATTGGCCACTGTTGGTAACTGGCTGAAAGCAGCAATAGTTGGACAGATTGCTTCCTTGATGGATTTGATGATATGATTTGCATATCATCAATGTATAATACAAAAAGGTAGGGAGAGCCTGTTAAATGGCAGGTAATATTCCTGCAACACAAGTACCAGGCAGTGGCTACCTCCAATAATGTGGAGGTGCTGGTGTTGGACGGAGGTGGGCAAGGTCAGAAATCACATAACACCAGGTTATAGCCCAACAGGTTTATTTGAAATCACAAGCTTTCAGAGCCTCACCCCTTCTTCAGGTGTCAGTGAGAGAAGTGGTTTCAGATGTAGAATTTATAAGTCAAAGATCTAAGGGTCACACAACTGATGAGGATGTATTAAACAAACCTAAGATGCTGTTAAATCTTTAATTGGTTAGAAGCTTTTAATTGATAAATATTGATCAATACCTCCAATAATAGAGAGCCTAACCACCTCTTTTTAATTTTAAATGGCATTAACAGCGCCAAATTCTCCTCCATCAACATCCTAGGTATCACCATTGATCAGAAATGTAACTGGACCAGCCTTGTATATAACGTTCTTATAAAATTTGGTCAGAAGCTGGGAATCCTGCAGCAAATAATCCACATCCTGACCGTGCAGATACTTTCCACATTATGAACATCCAAATTAGGTATGGGGTAGTCCACATGACTCCTCCAGCCTGCTCTGCTATTCAATAAGATCAAGGCTGATCTGATTATTTCACAGTCCTGCTGATGTACAATAACCTTTCGCCCCCGCCTCGTTCATCAAGAATCTATCTGCCTCTGTGTTAAAAATATTCAAAGGTTGTTATCTTTTGCGGAAGAGTGTCTGAGAGTAAGAGTTACTCCTCTTTGCCTTAAGCAGATGTTGCCTTATTTTTAAACAGTAACTCCCAGATATCCATTCTCTCAAAGAGGAAACACTGTGTCTACATCCACCCGATCAAGCCCCATTAGAATATTATATGTTTCAAGCAAACCACCTCATTCTTTTCTAAAATCCGAAGGATATTAGCTTGGCTGGTCCAATCTTCCCATGTAAGACAACCCACTCATTCCAGGTATTGGTCCAGTAAACATTCTCTGAATTGATTCTAATACACTTACGTCCTTCCTTTATCAAGGAGACCATCACTGTACACGGTGCTGAAGATGTGGTCTTGATAATACCCTGTATAGTTGAAGCATAACCTGTATGCATTTGTATTCATTTCCTCTGATAATTAGCAAGAACATTCTATATAAATAAGATGTATTTTAACTTTTCCTACCAATTTGGACAATTTGCCACATCTTTGCGCATTCACTTAGCATATCCATACCCCTTTGTAGCCTTATCATGTCCTCTTCATAAATCACTTCCCTACCCGTCTTTGTGTCATCATCACATTTAGCAACCATACTTTTGGGCCCTTATTTCAAATTATTTCTTTAATTGTAGAAGGTCAAGCTGCACTTGGTTTCCAGCTTTCTGTCTCTGAATGCACATAACATTTGACACTAAACATTTTTGAATAACAGAGATGCATTTGCTGTTGTCCATTCAAATGGAATCTTCCCCAGATCTAAGGAATTTTGGAATATTGAAGCAATGCATCATCTATCTCACTAGCCTCTTCTTAAAGAGCCCGGCATGAAGTCCTTCAGGACTCAATGACTTGTCAACCTGCTGCTGCAACACTTGCTCACCTTTCTAATGATTGAAATTTTACTGAATTTCTCCTTCCCTTCCACTTGTAGCTTTTTCTGGGATGTTACTTGTATCCTCCATAGTGAATGTCAATGCAAAAATACCTGTTCAATTCATTTGTCATCTCCTTATTTTCCATTATTAATTTTCCATAATTAATTTTCCATTATTAGTTTTCATTTTCCATAGGACCAGCATTCCCTTTGTTAATGCTTTTCCCTTTTACATACCTACAAGGTACTCTTGTTTTTGTACTTCTAGCTAGCTTTATCTTGTAATTTTTCCCTCAATACATTTTTAGTCAATCTTTGTTTTTTTTATGCTGAACAATATTCTGACCTCCACTTTTGCACAATTATATGCTTCTTTTTAAAGTTTGATGCTATCTTTAACTTAACTTTAAACTTTAACCGTGATGGTCAGTCCTCCCCATTTTTATTTCTCCTACGAGTTACTTGTTTTTATCCTTTCTCATCTCTGCCCAAATCACTTCTGCATCTTGCTTTCCAGAACTTAGGTCATCCCTTTTGGTTGTTCTAATACCACCCTTAATTAATTAATAGAGCCAACCCACCATCTGTTTCTAGATTTGTGTTCTTCCTAAATATCATGTGCCCTTCAGGATTCAGGTCCCACTCTATGTTATCCTGCAGCCTTGTCTCTGTAATGGTTCGCAGATCTGTACATACTTCTTCCTAGTTTATCTGGTTCGTAGCAAAAGCTGCAAGTATTCAGAAACAGAGCCCTTAGTTTTGTCCTTTTGTGGTTTTTATAACCGCTGGCCTTATTTGTTAGTTTCCTCTAAGCTTTGTATTCTCTAGCCTTTCCTGCCACAGCCTTGTATCTCATTTCCCATATTAATACCTTTCTTCCTTATCCTGACTGTAAAATGTAAAATCTTGTCTGCTTGCTAGAAAACCAGCCACAGCACACTTCAAATGTAGACTGTCCCTAAAGTACAGATCCTACTCTCTCCTCTACTGTTCCTGGTGCCCTATGAACTAGAATCTGTTTTTGCCCATCCACTGTCAATAAGGCAAAAGTCAGGAGTGTGATGGAATATTTTCTGCCTGCTGGGTGAGGGTAATCTCAATAATACTCAAGGAGCTCAACACGATCAAGGGCAATGCAACCCTCTTGAGTGACATCTTATACAGCACTTTAAACATTCACTCCCTGCACCAGTAATGCAGAGCAGCAGCAATATATCCCATCAACAAGGTGCATTGCAATGGGGCTCCCTCAATAGCACCTTCCAAGCCTTTAATCTGTACCAGCTAAAATCAAAGAAGAATCGTAGAATCTGTACAGTGTGGAAGCTGGCCATTCAGCCCATTGGGTCCACACCAACACTCCAATGAGCATCCCACCCAGGCATACCCCCTACCTTACCCCTGTAACCCTGCATTCCCCATGGCTAATCCACATAGCTTGCACATTCCTGGACTCTACAGATAATTTAGCATGGCCAGTCTTGCTAACCTGCACGTTTTTGGACCGTGGGAGGAAATTGGAGCACCCAGGGGAAACCCACGCAGACGCGGAGAATATGCAAACTCCACACAGACAGTCGCCCGAGGGTGGAATTGAACCCAGGTCCCTGGTGTTGTGAGGCAGGACAGGAAAAGCAGGTACGAGGAAATTTTCACTTCAAGTTTAACTCCAAGTCAGGATAGTTTTGACAGTCGTATTCCACCCTGACGTGGAAATATGTCACTATAGCTTTATCATTTCTGGGGTCAAATTCTAGAACTGCCTCCTTAACAGCACCATGCACGTACCTACAGCATATGGACTACAGTACATGGTTCAAGAAAGTAGCTCACCAGTTAGAGGCATGCAACAAACTTGAAGCTTGCATCTCTTGAAGAACAAAAGGATTTCATTTTTATTAGAAAGAAAAGCTGAGTAAAATATATTCTTAATTTTCTTCTTATCAGGTTGATAATGTTCATTTTGGGAAAGGGAATTCTTCCAGTTTCAGCATTTATAGGTCAGGTACAGCTAGACACAGAGATAAGCTTCCTCTGTTCTGTCTCAGCCTCAATAGAGTACATGTTTGATAAAGTTATCTGAAAGAAGACCGTATGAACTACACAGTTCTTCTCCTCTTTGTGATAGTGTAGCTGGATTGTTATTCGTTTACTGGTCTTATTCAAATTAGAACAGAGACAGTAGGAACTTCCGATGCTGGAGAATCTGAGATAACAAGGTGTAAAGCTGGATGAACACAGCAGGCCAAGCAGCATCAGAGGAGCAGGAAAGCTGACGTTTCGGGTCTAGATCGTTCTTCAGAAAAGGGTCTAGACCCGAAACGTCAGCTTTCCTGCTTCGTTTTTGCTGCTTGGCCTGCTGTGTTCATCCAGCTCTACACCTTGTTGTCTCTTTATTCAAATTGGACATCATTTAAACAAAGTAAGTACAAAAATGTAGGGGAATATTTGTTATTGGTGTGCATTACAAAAATGGTGTAAAACTTATGGAGAGCAGATGCACTTACTTTCTTCTGGCGCAATTTTCATTAAAAATGTTGCACTTTGTCTTTTAAGGACAGGTTTGCAAGCCTAAATGGCTCAGAGTCTTCAGTACCTTCCCAGAGAAACTCAGATGATGCATGTAAAGTTGAGGAGGCCAGTACGGATGTGTTGATGGAAAGTAAAGATGCACCTCAGGACATGCCCTCATACAGGAAACCACTGTATAGCATCTCACACAAAATCTCTGATCGACGAAATATTCAGGCTGTGGACCAGCAAGCAGCAGGCGAGGCTTCAGAAAGAGGTTACCTCAACACTCTGATACAACAGCGAAACCTCACTGACACCTGCAAGAATTACTCTCCTGTCTTGCCAGCCCATGGGGCTGATATTGATTCAACTCTGTACTCGCTGATCCATAAAATGTTTTTCACTCTCAATACGTTGAACTCGACTATGACCCAACTACACAGCAAAATCGATTTGCTGTCACTGGAGGTGAACAGAATTAAAAAGCACGTGAACCCCGGCGAATCAATGGTGGAGTTCCTGCCCCCTGCAGAGTACCAGCTCAACAATGCTGAACTCAAGCAGGTCCTGGAAGAGAGCTCCTCTCTGGGAGACTTTGCCTGTCGACTGCTGGTGCAGCTTTTTCCAGAGCTCTTCACTGAAGATGAGGTCAGCAGGGGTTGCAATGCTTGTGGCTCCATGCCTGAGAAGAAGCTGGGCTCACTCCATCTCCAGCTGATCAGGAACTACCTTGAGGTCTGCTATCCGTCAGCCCGAAACGGTGATGTCTGGCAAGTTGAATGCTTGCCACAGATAAGTGACTTTTTTAACCGATTTTGGGCGCAGAAAGAAATGGAGAGCAGTCAACAAAGCACCAAGGTGATTGGCTTTTATGAGTCAGACCACTGTACAGAGCAGCCACAGCCTAACTGCTACGTCGACAACAGCACGCAAGATGAGCGATTGTCCTTCGATTCCTCCAGCAGTATAAGCTCAAACTTGGTTTTGGAACCCCAAGAGATAAGTGAGTATTTGGACGAAGCTTCGTCTCCTGGAGAATTTGCCATTTTGCTGGCGCACAGACTGTTTCCAGAGCTCTTTGATGGAAGGTGTTTGGCCTCACAGTCCAGCTGTTCTGGTTCATCTGTAAAGCAGATGCTTGATCCACAGCGGCTGCAGATTGTCCGGAGGTATGTGGAGATCTACTTCCCCGAGGTGCAAGAGGACAAGGTTTGGCTGCAACAGGTTGTCCACAAGATGGATGAAGAGCTCGCGAATTCTGATGGCAGCGAATCTGAAATTTTCAGGAATGAGAGTCACCGTTCCCCGAACATCTCCACAGTTGGGAGCAGCGATGGCTGCGACTTCGATAAATCTATTCAGAAGTCCAAAAAGATCTGGCTAATGCCCGTCGATTTCAACAGCATCGTTGTACCCCTTCCAGACTTCGAGGTCCCTTGCCCAGACTACGTGCTCAGCAAGCAGCAGCTAAAAAACATTTACGAGAGCAGCTTATCTATTGGAAACTTTGCCTCCCGGTTGTTGGTGAGGTTGTTCCCTGAGCTCTTTACACCAGATAACTTGCGAAAGCAGTATAATTGTAGCGGCTCCCTCGGCAAAAAGCAGCTGGACCCGGTCCGTATAAAACTCATCAGGCATTACGTGCAGCTGATGTATCCCCGAGCCAAGTGTGATAAGGTGTGGAATCAAGAATTTGTTTCAAAGCTAGATGAGAGGTGCCGCCGCAGGGACACAGAGCAAAGGCGCGTTTATCAACAACAGAGAAAGAAGACCATCTTTGGCACTGAGAAGGAAGAACCCACAACATCAGTGCAGCCAGAGCAAGTCAGGAAAGAAGCGATACTGCTGGCCCCGGAGAGAACCGACCGGTACCACAGGAACTTCTGTAAAGTAGCACTTGATGAACTCACCATGCCCACTCTTGATTTCCCAGTCCCGAGCGAACATCTGCTTTCTGCTAAAGAATTGAAGGAAGTCGTGCAGGACAGCCTGTCAATTGGGAACTTTGCTGCCCGACTTCTCGTCAGGATCTTCCCAGAGTTGTTTACTCCTGAAAACCTCAGGCTACAGTACAACCATTCAGGTGCGTGTAACAAGAAGCAGTTGGATCCGATCCGCCTGAAGCTCATTCGCCATTACGTGGAAGCAGTTTACCCACGGGCCAGGAATGATCAAGTGTGGCACCTCGAGTGCATACCTAGCATTGACGAGAGGTGTAGGAGGCCCGATAGGAGGAAGTCCAAGGTGATGGCAAAATCCAAAGATAAGAAAAAATGAACTGCTCTCTTAGCTGTCAGTTAAGGTTTAAACAGGTTCACTGCAAAGTCATGACAAATATGTGAAGCTTTCAACTGGCATAGATAAGCTAAAAATATTTTTTAAAACTTCGAATGAATCAAAAGTGCCAGTTCAGAAAAGAAACCCACACTGGGATTTATCACCTATTTATTTTATGTTTGATTCATCGCTTTTCAATCCGTATCCAAGAATAAATGAATCATTTGATCTGGCACAGAGTCTTTATGCTGTTGCTATGACTGGAGAGGAAACACTGAAATAAAACAAAGAAGAAAATCTGCCCTGTTACTTTTTGTTTCTGTTACGAAAGGGAAAGATTTAAGTCTTGCTGGAAAAAGACACGACGTTTCAAAGCTTTTCATCAGGACAATTCGCAAGAAGTACTAATGTAAAGAGAAATCCACATTTATACTGTATGAGAGGAGAGGGCTGATTAGTTGTTCGTTAGACTCTGGTTTGTAGAGGCATTACTATGGACAGTGTTTCAGTTAGTAATGACTGACAGTTAACTTACAAAATTTATTTAAATTTTAAACTAGACAGGTTGACACTGATAGGTGAAGGCATTTCCCTGGTAACATTAAATTGGTTACTTGTTTAATTTTTTGCATACTCAAGGAATAACATATGTTGTCCAATTGTGAAATGAACAGCCTAATTTTAGATAACAGTCATGTGCTGCGTTAGTAATTTGGATGATGAGCAGAATGTCTCTTTTGTTTAATGGTAGCATTTTGTGAGTGATGAACACTGCCCCTGTTTCTGCTGCATAGTAGCTGTGTGAAATAACTAGCTTCACCTGTTGCTCAAGCTTTGCAGATGCCATACTATTTCGAGTAATCTGAAGTACATTGGGTACACAGGTGTAGGTAAAGTCAGAAGACACACCACACCAGTTTACAGTCCCAACAGATTTATTTGAAATCACGAGTTTTCGGAATACTACTGCTTTGTCAGGTGAAGTGGCCTTAGTTGACATTGGACTGCTGGAAAATAAAGCTGGAGAAGTAGCCATGTGGAACGAAGAAATGGTGGAGGAACTGAATACGTGCTTTGCATCAGTTTTCAGAGTGGAAGACACCAACAGCATGCCAGAACTTCAAGAGACTCGGGGCAGGGGTGAGTGCACTGGCCATCACTAAGGAAAAAGTGCTAGGGAAACTGCAAGGACTGAAGTTGGATATATGCCTGGACTGGATGGACTACACATCGCGGTTCTGAAGAAGCTGAGGAGATCGTAGAGGCATTGGTGGTGATCTTTCAGGAATCACTGGAGTCTGGGAGAGTCCCAAAGGATTGGAGAATGGCTAATGTTAGCATCCCTGTTTAAAAAGGGAGAGGTGATGTGGAGGTGCCAGTGTTGGACAGGGTTGGACAAGGTCAGAATTCACACGACTCCAGGTCATAGTCCAATAGGCTTATTTGAAAACACAAGCTTTCGGAGCATAGCCCCTTTATCAGGTGAAGGGAGGGGGGCAGAAGATAGGAAGTTATAGGCCAGTTAGCCTGACCTTGGTTGTCAGTAAGATTTTAGAGTCCATTATTAAAGATGAGATTGAAGAGTACTTAGGAGTACATGTTAAAACAGGACAGAGTCAGCATGGCTATGTCAAAGGGATGTCATGCATGACAAATCTTGTCTAACTTGCTCATTACCTCCTCAAAGAATTACACAAAGGAGAGCCAGTGGATGTGATCTGTTTGGATTTCCAGAATGCATTTTACAAGATGTCTCACAGGAGGCTGCTAAGTAAGATAAGAGCCCATGATGTTAGGGACAAGATATAGTGTGGGTTGGCTGACTGGCAGAATGCAGAGTGTGAGGATAAAGGGATGTTTTTCATGTTTGGTAGCCAGTGACTAGTGAAGTTCTGCAGGAGGCAGTGTTGGGACCACAAGTATTAACATTGTACATTAACGATCTGGACAAAGGAACGGAGGGCATTCTTGCTAAATTTGCAGATGATACAAGGATCACTGGAAGAACAGGTAGTTTTGAGGAGGCAGGGAGGTTGCAGGATATGGGCAGGCTAACGAGAGTGGGCAAAGAAATGGCAGATGGAACACAATGCGGGAAAGTGCAGGGTTTTGCCCTTTGGTAGGAAGAATAGAAGTGTAAGTTATTTTATGAATGGGGAAAAGCTTCAAAAATCTGAATCACAGGAGTTTGGTAATCCTAGTTCAGGAGTTTAAAGTTAACATGCACGTTCAGTTGGCAGTTAAGAAGGCAAATGAGTTGTTAGCATTCTTTTCAAGAGGGCTAGGATACAAGAGCAGAAATGTACTGCTGAGGCTGTATAAGGCTGTGGTCAGACTGCATTTGGAATATTGTGAATAGTTTTGGGCGTTGAAGGGAGTCCAGAAGAGGTTTACAAGAATTATCTCAGGAATAAAGGGCTTGTCATCTGAGGAAGGGCTGAGGATTCTGGGTATGTATTTGATGGAGTTTAGAAGGATAAGGGGGAATAAGATGCTTCCACTAGCGGGAGAGGCTAAGATCCGAGGGCATAGCCTCGGAGAGAAGGGACAACCCTTACGGACTGAGATGAGGAGGAATTTCTTCTGCCAGAGGGTGGTTAATCTGTGCAAAAGAGGGCTGTGGAGGCCAAGTCATTGAGTGTATTTAAGACAGAGGTACATAGATTGGTTAAGGGAATCAAGGGTTATGGGGCGAAAGCAGGAGAATGGGATCGAGAAATATATCTGCCATGAGCGAATGGCAGAGCATGCTAGATGGGCCGAATAAGCTAATTCTGCCCCTGTATATTATGGTCTTATGGTTAATCAGTTTGCATGATATACAGTGATATAACACATTGATGCTGTTCAACACAATAGATATCAGTCTTTCTCTGCTTTATTTCTCAGATCCTTGACAAATCAGAGCCAACCTATCTTGTTTAAAATTTAGTCAGTGCTCAGCAGTTAACTGTCAGTCATTGTTAACATGCATTCTCTATGGTAATGCATCCATCAGTCAGGGTCCAATTGCCAATCAATTTAGTATTGATATTTCTTATGCCTTGTCCAGATCGGTGGAGGAGAAAAAGCTTCAACAAAATGTACCTTTTATCAGCAATACTCACGTTTTGTACTACCGAACAAATATGAGAAAAGATTTCCTCTTTCTTCGTCCTTATGTGTAATGATCAAGAAATTGTTATGGAGCAGTGACAGTGTCCCTGCCTCTGAGCCTGAAATGCGAGGTTCTGGTCCCTCTCAAAGACTTAATAGTCAAGGAGGTTCTGTTCATAACACCTAAGTAGTTTGACTATCAATCCTTCCAACGCTTGCCATTAGTAAGAACACGCGGGATTCCTGGTCAGCTGTATGGATAGAAAGAATACGGACCCTCTACCATCATCACTCCAAACTGAAGGAACAAAACTGGTGCGTCTCTTGCCACTAGGAGCCTATGGAAATGGCCCGTAGTGTGATAATGTAGCTTTTAGGGTGATCTGGAGTTTAACAAATTTGCAATGGATGCACTGTGTGGGAGGGGTTTGGGTAGGGAGACTGAAGGGGACCTAGTGAAACCAGGGGTAGCCTCTTCTTTTTCTTAAACGAGAAAAAACTTAAATGGTACTTGGACTTCCTGGAGCTAAGGTCTTTGCCACTGCAAACTTATATTGGCAGCTCAGAAACTGTACAGATTTTAATTAAGCCTGTAGTTAAAATGGGATGCATGTCTCAATGGACCTCACATCTTTAAATGAGGTTCCATTCCGTGCCTGAATTCAGGGAAGCAAACATAGCGAGTGGCAGAAACGCACAGAGGCAATAGCGTGAACACCAGCTTCCCTCTGTCTGCTCCCCACCCCAACCCCACAAGTCCTCTGTTACTTTAACACACCACTCACATGATTCTCACTGGGATGGATTTGGAATTTGTGGCAGTGATAAAATTGGCCCCTTGGTGTGCCAAATTAATACTGTACAAACTGGTTGGTTCAGCTGTGTTTATTGCACAAAGCTTTCATTGCTGAAGTCTGGATTCAAATCCCTGCCAGACGGATAAGGTAAAACCTCCCAATACACAGCAATGTGGGTGGAGGAGGGGGAAACTCACTCTCAGTCTCTGACCTTGCTACTGTTATTGCAATGTTGTCTTATAGAAAGGTGGAAATTAGGAGTAGGTCATTCAGCCCTTTAAACCTGCTCTGCCATTTATTTATATCAAGGCTGATTCTCTATCTCAGCACCATACTCCCTCTCTCTTCGTACCGCTTGATGACTGTGAGGATAGTTTCAGCACACTGGTCCCACAGTCCAAGCAGAGGCCTTCTTACTTAAACTTGTGACAGTGGAAGCTGAGACGATGTTTCCCCTCATGTGGCTTACAGAACTAAGGGACACAATTTAATAACTCTAATAAAATATAATTAAAATTTAACAATTTAATGGGGTCTCCCATTTAGGATTGAGACACAAAAGAATTTCTTCACTGAAAGGATTAGCCTTTGTGGTTTTGTTGTACAGCGAGCAGAGGAGACTGGTTCATTACATCTATTCAAGGCTGAGTTAGACAGATCTTTAACTGATGAGGGAGTTGAGGATTGTGGGAGATAGGTAAGAAAGTGCTGTTAAGGCCACAATCCAAACAGCCATGATATTCTTGGATGGCACAGGAAGCCCAATGGGACTGAAATGACCTTCTGCTTCTATTTGTTATGACCTCATGATAATCTCGCGCAGAGGCCTGGCTTCCACACTACAATTCAACCCATGGAAAAACATCACACCAGGAACCCATCCACTTTACCTCTCTGTGGCTATCATGTTAATGTTTGATATGCTCAGAAATAAAAATCCACAGTAAAAGTGGTCACTGTGAAGTAATGGTACTGGTTTCCTCACTGTGCACTGTCTGAGGAACAATAGCTCTTCACTGCCAGTACATAGAGAATGGTCACACGGATTTGCTTTTTTAGTTGCCTAGTCTTTCATGGACAGCAATTTTTGATGGTGAGGGGTGATGCAAGTAGATACTCACAGAATCTTGTTCCTGTGGAGATGCAGGAGTGTGAAAAGCTGGTCAGGGAGAGCTTGTTTCCATGGAGATGCCAGTGAACATGGGAGGCGAGTCTGGCGATGCACGTTTCCATGGAGACAACAGCATGAGACCTTGGTCAAAGCTGCTCATTTCCGCAGAGAGAATGAAACCCCCTGACCTACTGGACAGCACCACTTAGAAGTTGTAGGTTAAAGGTGAATCGTGGAGGCTAAGTTGACGTCAAATCATACAAAAACTATTTTAATATCTCATTAGTTCTCAGTATCATGAGAACTGGCACAGGATTCCTCATGAACTGTTCAGTGACACCTATGTGTTGTCTAACTTGTCATTGAAATTCAGGAATGTAGGAAAAGGAATATTTTGTGTGACAACCTGCTGGATGGTGGGATATTTGAATTTTCCAGGTTAACACTAATTAGGTTTGGGTTACAGGATTGTGATTTGCCTCAGAATAAGTGTAACAGACAATTAAAAACACAAATGTTTTACATATCATTGAGAAACTGACACTGTGAGATGAGTTGGTAAGTTTTTATACTGAAAAACAAAACTCCCTATTTTGGTGCTTTAAAAGTCTTGTAATCTTGATGAATTTGCATTTTTTTTAGTAAATGTGTTTGACTGCTGGACTCAGCCCAAGTTTTGTAACTTGGTTATGAGTCGAGACTTGTTCCTGGTTTCAGTATAATTCAGTATAATTTTGTATAAGTTAATTTTCTATAATCAGCTTATGTAAATAAAATTTTAAATAGATTTATTACCTACATCAACAAAACCACTTGTATTGAACACTGGCAAGTTTTATTTCTGTTGGAACTGTGAACATATTACTGCCAAAGTCCCCCATGGTTACATCAGTACAAAAGCACAATACATTGAAGTTGACATTAAATTGAATGACTTTTACTTTATAGAAAAAATAAAACTCTGACAATATTGATGACAATCTTTGGAATTTGTATGGAAAGTTACAATGTGAAATTTTCCTTGATTAAATCTTGAGTTTGGACATTCCCATTGAATGCACATTGTCTCCAGAATCCTTCAGTTCGTTTTATCAGTGGAAATATGTCCGATTTTCTCTTGAATCCCTTCATAAGTGGAGTCACAGGTAGACAGGGTAGTGAAGAAGCCATTTGGTAGGCTTGCCTTTATCGGTTAGTACATTGAGTAAAGGAGTTGGGAGGTAATGTTGCGGTGGTACAGCACATTGGTTAGGCCACTTTTGGAATGCTGTGTGCAATTCTTGTCACCCTGCTATAGGAAGGATGTTGCGAAACTTGAAAGGGCTCAGAAAAGACATACGAGGATGTTGCCAGGGTTGGAGGGTTTGAGCTATAGGGAGAGGCTGAATAGGCTGGGGCTATCTTACCTGGAATGTCAGAACCTGAGGGGTGACCTTATAGAGATTTATAAAACCATGAGGGGCATGGATAGGGTAAATAGAAAAGGTCTTTTCCCCGGGGTGGGGGAGTCAAAAACTAGAGGGCGTAGGTTTAAGGTGAGACGGGAGAGATTTAAAAGGAGCCTAATGGGCAACTTTCTCATGCAGAAGGTGGTGCGTGTATGGAATGAGCTGCCAGAGGAAGTCATGGAGGTTTGTCCAATTACAACATTTAAAAGGCATCTGGATGGGTATATGAATAGGAAGGCTTTTAGAGGGATGTAGGACAAATGCTGGCAAATGGAATTAGATTTATTTAGGATAGCTGGTTGGCATGGATGAGTTGGACAGAAGGGTCTGTTTCTGTGCTGTATAACTCTATGACTCTGTAAGACATATTTTTAAATCGACCTGCTCAGAAATATTGTGACACGCCTCTGGAGTAGATGGCATTTGAACCCAGGTAGACACTTACCACAACGAGAGCCCAACTAAATCCCTTCTTGTGCTTCATTGATCCTATCACCCTTTGGCATCACTTAACTTCCCTTCTCTAAGTGGGGTTATATATAGATCCCAAAGTGAGGCAGTAATACTGGACTTTACCTGTTGAAGGAGCAGCACTCCGAGAGCTTGTGATTTCAAGTAAATCTGTTGGGCTATGACCTAATGTCATGTAACTTCTAATATTGAAGACATTACCCAGGAGATTGAAGACACAAACAAAAAAAGTACCGCTGTAATTGGGGCCAAATTTAATCTGCATACAGTTCAGTCAAATCAAATCGGTGACAATACAGAAGAGGAAGAATTTCTGGAATGTGTGCAGGATGGATTTCTGAACCAATACTTTGCATCAACTGAAGAACAAGCCATGCTAGACTCGGTATTGTGCAATGAGAAAGAAATAATTAGCAAACTATATATGTGAGGCCCCTTTATGAAGAGTGACCATAATGTGATAGAATTCTTCGTTAAATGGAGAATGGTGTAGTTGATTCTGAAACTAATGTCCTGCATCTCAATAAAGGAAACTATGCCCATATGAGGTGCAAGCTGGGTATGATAAATTGTGGAATGTTATGTAATGGGATGAAAGTGGATAGGCAATGGCAAACATTTTAAAAATATGTGAATGAAATGTAATAGTTGTTCATTGGGAAAGGTTGCCTGACCATGGCTAACAAGAGAAATTAAGGATAGGATTAGATTCAAGGCTTGACTGATTGATTTTATTGTCACATATACCGAAATACAGTGAAAAGCTTTGTTCACGATCAGTACTGGCAGATCACAGCAAAGCAAAGGATGCACAGATCAAAAAGACTTAGAGGCATATAGGTTACATTCCAGGTTACATTATTTGAGGCGAGAGTCCATTCAACAGTCTGATAACGGCTGGAAGGAAGCTGTTCCTGAACCTGCTTGTGCATGTTTTCAGGTTTCTGTACCTTCTGCCTGAAGGAGGAGGTTGTAGGAAATCATTACCAAGGAGTGATGGGTCTTTGATGATGTTGGCTGCCTTTCCGCGGCAGTGAGCATGTAAATACAGTCCATGGATGGAAGGTTGGCTTCCGTGATGGTCTGGGCTGTGCACACAACCTTCTGTAGTTTCTTATGATCCTGGGCAGAGCAGTTGCCACACCAGGCCATTATGCACCCAGACAGTATGCTTTCAGTGGTACATCTGTAGAAGTTGGTGAGGGACCTTATGGACATGTCAAATTTCCTGAGCTGGCTGAGGAAGAAGAGGTGTTCTTATGCATTCTTGATTGTCGCACTGTCGCATCTACGTGGGAAGTCCAGGACAGGTCGTCGGCTATGTCACTCCAAGGAACTTAATACTCTTCACTCTCTCAACCTCAGTTCCGTTGATGTAGATGGAGGTAAGTGAGTCAGGTCAGGTCAGTCTGGGCCTTCCCCAAGGTGGGACGCAGTGAGGTCGGAGTTCAGGCCTAGGCTGATCTGGTCTCCTTGGGACGGGTCATAGCGGTGGAGTTTCCGATCCTGGGCAGTCCTGGGTGTTGGTGGAGCGAGGCTTCGCTTCCTGCAGATAAGTGAGTCAGGCCATGTCGGGCCAGGCCTCCACGGGGTCTGGTAGTTGGGGTCTGAGCCTAGGCCAGTCAGCCTTCCTCGGGGTTGCACTGCTGCTGGTCTCGGGTCAGTCGGAGTTCCAGTGGGTCGAGTAGCTGTCAGGGTCAATTCCGACCTGGGTCGTGGTTGGGTTGCTGCAGGGTCATGGGTTGGGTCAATGTCCTCGTGGATCCTGCAGGAAGCCGGTGGGTCTGTCCTGGGTCTGCGAGTCCAGCATTGCCGGTACTCGGGCCTGGATGACCGTAGGATCTTCAAACCTATAATTTAACTTAAAAGAACATTATTAATAAATCTTACAGATTTAGAATTGAAGTTTAAAAGTGTAGAACAGTTATAAGAAATGTTAGAGTTAGATCAGCTGTGGGAGTTCGCAAGGAGTTGTCCGGTGTCAGTGACATCTTGCATCACCTACTGATAAACTACTGATGTCAGGCTAACAGAATATATTTCCCTATTATTTGTCTACAGTCAGTTCTGCTATAATGAGTGTTCTGGCAATGCAAATTGGCTACAATGCGACTGACGAATAGGGCAGGGCTATTTCTAAAACCCAAACTTGTGTTGGCTATAGCATGATTCCATCGGTACACAGAGGAGTACACGTCGACATCACATGATCGTTTTGTGAGCTTTGTCTTGAGCATGCTCAATCTTAGCATCAGACGAGTCTCCATGCTGGCATCACGTGATCGTTTCGCAGAATTTGTCGTGAAGTGCTTTCTGTGAGAGGTACATCACCCCTGTGAGTTTTGGGGGGGTGCGGGTTTTTTTTGCAAATTCTGCTGTGTTACCCACAAAAATGCGAGGACAAAGTGACAAGAATGTTAGCAAGAAGTGTCCTGGGGATAAACTTGGGGGTGGTGAATGTAAGTAAAGGCTATAACACTAGAAGAGAAGCTAGATGTAATGAGAGAACATGTGATACAGTTTGTGTAACAGGAATAAAGGAGTCTACCTTATGCACTATTAGAGACAAAGCAGAAAAGATTAAAGCAAGCTGTATTGCTGTAACAAGTCAGAGTGCTAGCAAATCTGTGAGGTCACAGACAAAGGAATTTAAGGAGATGGAGTGGCTTCTAAGTGTGTGGACAGAAAAACCAATGAAAACGTGATCTGAGACCACCTTTCTCACCATAAAAGAGAAGTCCTTATCAACTTATGAAGATCTATCAAAAAAAGCTGAAAATCCTGCAGATGTGCCTGCTTTTAGTGCTAGCAGTAGCTGTTTTGGTGGAAGCTTCTCCCAGATTCTTTTCAAGATTTTAAAGGCTTTGATCCATCAGATCAAGAATCAAAGAACATTGTGTTGATCTTGCAAAGCAAGTTGAATTTGAAGAAGCGGAGAGTGAGGATGTTGAAGAGCTACCTGAGTCCCACTGTGAAGACCTCTCTACAGGTGACCTACAATAACTTGTCACTGACGGGGGAAGTGGAAGCTGGAGATGAAGAAGAAGAAGTCCCGGATGCAGCACCACATGAGCTCTCCACTTCTGTTTTGTCTTCTATCCTAATGGAAATTGAGAAGCATTTGCAGCTCCTGGAGGACAACAATAAAGAACACAACAGGGTGGCAGTTCATGGAATAAAATCTTATCTGGCCCCTATGAACAGCTTCTTCATGGAAGAAGAAAAAGGGCAAAGCAGCAAAAACGGAAAGTCTTTTTTAAGCCAACCCCCGAGAAACAGTCAGAAGGCAATGAACCACAGACATCTGCTTCTGGATGAATTATTTTCCACGCTAACCCTACCACCACAACTGCACCTGAAGGTGATGATGATGATGACGACCCTCAGCCCCTGCATTAACAACAGAGCAACCTCAAAACCTCCTTCCCCATCAAGTCATCTTGACATTTTTTCAAGATAAGGTGTTAAATTTATCTTTATTTCATTATTAAGTATGAATTGAACACTTATTCAAACTGTGCTATCCTTTGTTTTAGGCTTTTGAGTGAGCTTTGTGCAATTTTGGGTGATATTTTTTGGTGGTCTGCCCCAACTCTGCTTTTCCCATAAACCCCATTATTTCTGTAGCACGATTTTCTATAACGCAACGTTGCTCAGGAACACAACTATCATTTTATAGCAGAACCAACTGTGTTTTTTTTATACAGTGGGGTGACATTATCTACCCTCCAATCCATAGGAAGTATTCCAGAGTCTGCAGAGTTTGAAAGATGACCACCAATGCAGCCACTGTTTTACAGCCGCATCCTTAAGTATTTTGGAATGTAGAATCTGGGGCCTGGGGATATATTGGCCTTTAATTTGAATAAATTCGAGTACAGGAGCAGGGACATCTGTCTGCATTGTATAGTGCCTTAGTGGGACCACAGTTGGGAGCATTGTGAGCAGTTTTGATCTCCTTATCCAAAGAAGGATGTCCTGGATATAGATGGAGTGCAACAAAGGTTCACCAAACTGATTCCTGGGATGGCAGGACTGATGTATGAAAAGAGACTGGATCAGCTTGGACTATATTCACAAGAGTTTAGAAGAATGAGGGGGATTTCATAGAAACCTATAAAATTCTAACAAGACTAGTCAGAATAAAAGCAGGAAGGATGTTCCTGATGACTGTGGAATCCAGAACCAGGAGTCACAGTCGAAGGATAAGAAATGCCATTTAGGACTGAGATGAGGAGAAATATCTTCACCCAGAGAGTGGTGAGTCTGTGAAATACTTTGCCACAGAAAGTGGTTGAGGTGAAAACGTTGAATGTTTTCAAGAAGGAGTTGGACATGGTTCTTTTGGGTTAAAGGGAATCAAAGGGCCTGGGGAGAGGGAAGGAATAAGTTACTGTATTGGATGATCAGTTGTGATCATATTGAATGGTGGAGCAGGCTGAAAGGGCCGAATGGCCTCCTGCTGATCCTATTTTCTATGATTCTACATTGACTTAATCACTTTTAGTATTGTGGCCCAGTATGTATGTGAACTTTATCACACCAAAGTATTTGCTCAGATCAGCTTCACTAGCCTCCCTTGTGATTGTGAAGACTGGAATTAGGTCATTTCAAAGTTTCCACTTTGTCAAAGAATAATTGAACCCAAGTTTCCTTTCCATGGCTGTCTCTGCATTTGCTCAGGGGCCATAATTTTCTTTGTATGATTTTGTTTATTAAATCATGCTCAAAGATCTCGTATATTGCAAGTCATAATTCAGATACAGAATCCACTGCCGAGTTATGTACTGTGGCATTATATAGAGCCGAGGCTGCTCCTGAGGGATGTTCAGCTTCTAATTGTCTAATTTAAAATAAAGGGGCATTTGAGTGAAAATGTGACAGCTTCCTAGTCTTTTGATTTCATCATTTGGTAACTAAGGAAGTGGGAAAGTGATGGTCTCAGCTGCAGACTCATGGCTTTTGAAATAAATGCTGAATGATGTGTTTCTCCTGGAAAAGGCTTTGTAATATTTCAGGGAGGACTGTTGTGACACAGTGGTAGTGTCCCTACCTTTGGGTCAGAGTACCCAGGTTCAAATCCCACCCTCTCCAGAGTGTGTCATAATATTTCTGAACAGGCTGATTAAAAAGATCTAAAATGTTTCAGGGTAAAGAGGTGTTTCTCACTGCTCCACAAACCATCTTCTGAGGAAAAACTGAGTGAGATAGGCTGAATGAATGCTGTCATCTGTACCAGGCAATGCCAGAACTACTGAAATGATCCATCTGCCTCTCGGCTGACAATGGGACCAGGGAAGGGGAACACAAAACTATAGGGCATAGGTTTAAGGTGAGAGGGGAAAGATTTAAAGGGGACCTAAGGGGCTACCTGCTCATGCAGAGGGTGGTGCGTGTATGGAATGAGCTGCCAGAGGATGTGGTGGAGGCTGGTACTATTACAACATTTAAAAGGCATCTGGATGGGTATATGAACGGGAAGGGTTTAGAGGGATATGGGCAAAATGCTGACAAATGGGACTAGATTAATTTAGGATTTGTGGTCAGCATGGATGAATTGGACTGAAGGGTCTGTTTCTGTGCTGTACAACTCTTATGACTTGTGTGTGGAATGAACTTCTTAAGGAAGTGATGGATGCAGGTAGAGTTACAATGTTTAAAAGACATTTGGATAAGTACCTGAATAAGAAATGTTTGGAGGGACATAGGCCATGCAAAGGCAGGTAGGTCTAGTTTAGTTTTGGATTATAGTCGGCATTGACTGGTTGGATCAAAGGGTCTGTTTCCATACTGTATGAATCTATGATTCTAAATCTGAATTCTGGATTATAACAAAATTCTGGATTATAACAAGAATTTAGTGTTGTGTTCGGTGTCAGTCTGTACCTGGGATCAACCAGAAAAATACTGCTGACCCAGATCATTGCAGACTGTGGTGTCTTTTCTGTGTCCCCTTTCACTAAGCACAGAAGGAGAGAGGTTGTACATAAAATTATGAATTGCCAATACCCTCTAGGCAATGAACACAATAGAACTGCTTACCAAGCAGTTAGGAGTTTTGACAGCAGTGGGCATGTGGTGTGACTGATAAAATGCAATAGTTTATAATCCTGGTCCAAAAAGAGTGCTGAAAATAATACAACAATGGATAGAACAATAACTGTGCCCACCAAGATGATGCTGAAACAGTTAGTCAGGGAAAATGAAGGTCTACCCCACTGAATCAGTAACAGATTCACCACTACCACCACTTTCAAAGCTTTTCTCTTCTACAAAGTTTGGTCACTTGTCCTAATGCTTCCTCCTTTGGCTTTGTGTCAAATATTGGTCTGGTGATGCTTTTGATAAATGCCTTGGGATATTTTGCTATGGAAAGGTTCCATCCGATTTTGCTGAACATGATTCCTAGCACCATATAATGCCAGAAAGGTCCTAACATTTCCATGCGTAATAGTCCGAACAGAGATATAGAATGTTCTTCGACGTACTGGATTCCTTACCTTGTTGCACAGGGAACATTATAAGGGGTGAATTTGGGTGGGGATCTTGCATATTTTTGACCTTATTTTCTATCAATTTGATGAAATGTTGGTTGGGCTCTTACCCAGAAGTACCATCATTCTCAACCACATTTCATCTCATTCAGTTAGTTTGTTATGATCTTAATGGACACCAATCACTTTAAAAACAAATTGACCCTCGAGTTGATATCTGAAAGGATGGCACAACACGATTTCACATTTTAAGACTTTTCGGTAACCAACAGATTAAAAACACTATTGACTAAATGTTTTGTCAGCAATTGACATTCTAAACTACTGAATTTTCCCCTTTTAGCACAATTGAAAATCAGGGGATACACTTTGCACTTACCCCTAAGTAGCCATTTGATTTTCTTGGACCCAAAATGATTCTTAGTTTATGAGGATTTGCTTCTATTCCTTGCCTTTCCCAGCCTGGTACTTTTTAACCCTAGAACTGCCTTTCTCAGTGAGGCTTTTTTTTGTGCTGATTCTCTTGCTAGTACAAGCTGGATGAATCTTCCCAGCCTTACTTCAAATCCTAATGCATTTGTTCTTTTCAATCAAACGTGAGCTCTCATCTGCATTCCTACAGAGTGAACCACAGAGATATTAGATCTCTAGCTGCTCTGTCTCTTCTCGATCCCAGCAGACAAACTTTGTGAGTTCTCAGGGATATCCTTGACTCTTACCCTCTCAAAGACCATCTCCATGGCACCGTGAATCTAAGGGACCATATACCGTTGTAAAAATGCTAATTAGCCGTTTCTGAGGCAACAACTTTTTTTTACCTTGGGACTAGATGGACAATTTAAAACACAAATATTTACAATTCATCAGTCACAACACTCTTCTGTAACTTTGGAGAATTAATCTCTCCACTGATGGCATTGTCTTCAAATGCAAAAACATTGCACCATTTTTTGCCAGTAAAACAATCTGCCCCCCCCATCCCTCCGCCTATAATCTCTCGCATTCGAACCATCCAAATTTACTATCGGGAAGACTTCAGAACAGGTCACATATTTGCCTTCAACAACATAGACCAGAAATTGCAATATTACTGTTTCACAAATCAGAGTTGGTGGTTGATGATATTTGGTGTAACTGTAATCTTCCTTCCCTACCTCCTGCCACCTACCCCCCCCCCCATCCTGAATGATAGATCAGTTATGTCACTTAATGAAGCTGTAGGGAAGATAGAAGCATATTACTGTCATTGTCCAGCTCCATGATTACAGATATTTTGGTTTCGTATCAGCAGTAGGGTTGGAGAGTCAAAGTTGGCTTCAGTTATATGATGAGGTAAAGGATCCTGTAATTCATTAAATTCTATCTACTTACAATTTTTTAGTTTGCCTAGAAGTCCTGAGGCAATCCTTATGCCTTTGTAGTCTTGCAAGACTGAAGATTAGCTGGATGACTAAGCCACAACTGTGTTAAATGTATATGTATAACTAGTCTTGTCCTGTTTAACTGCCTCTGTCACATGGCAGCTAATAAAATCTGCTATCACATCACCGTTGTGAAAGTAAAGACAAATCGTTTTTAATTAATAAATTGTTTGGGCATTATCACATTGGGACCATGCTATGTGCAAATTGCCTGTTGTATTTCCTTACATTATGAAAATGATTATACTTCAGAAATATTTCACTCGCAGTAATGTGATTTAGGATGTTCTGTGGTCATGAAAACTATTAAATACATACAAGTCTTTCTTCCTTTCTAATGACAACATCTTATACTTATCAACTTCAGCTGCTTCATCAATGACCTTCCCCCCCATCAAAAGGTCAGAAGTAGGAATGTTCACTGATATTTGCAAAATTTCAGCACCATTCACTTCTCCTCAGATACTGAAACAGCCTGTGTACACATGCAGCAAGGCTTGGACAATATCCAGACTTGATCTGATTATGGCATGACATTTGCACCATACAAGTGCCAAGGAATGACCATCTCCAACAAGAGAGAATCTGACCATCTCCACTTGATACTCAAAGCATACCCATCACTGAATTGCTCCACTATTGATATCCTGGAGTTTGCCACTGACCAAAAACTGTGCTACAAGTGCAGTTCAGTGGCTGGGGATTTTGCAGCTGGTAACACATCTTCTGTCTCTCCAGTGCTTCCTCAAATACCCTACAATGTACAAACCAAGAATACTCTTCATTTGTGTGGATGAGTGCAGCATGACAACACTCAAGAAGCTTGACACCATCCAGAACAAAACAGCCCACTTGATTGTCACCACATCCACTACCTTCGATATTCACTCCCTTTGCCATTTATGCCCAGTGGCAGCACAAGTGCACCAGATATAAGAAGTACTGCAGCCCCTTCAATGGCAGTTCCCAAACCTGCAACCTTTACTGTCTAAAAGGACAAGGGCAGCAGATACATGGCAACACAACCACATGCATATTCCTCTCCAAGCCTCTCATCTTCCTGACTTGGAAATATATCGTTATTCCTTCAGTGTCGCTGGGTCAAAATCCTGGAACTCTCTTCTTAACAGTACTGTGGGTGTGCTGAGGTCTGCAATAGTTCATGAAGGCAGCTCACCACTAGCGTCTCAAGGGCAGTTAGGCATGGACGATAAATTCTGGCCCAGCCATTGAAACCCAGATCCCATGAATGAATAAATCATTGATATGGTGCCTTAATGTAATGAAATGTCTCAAAATGCTTCACAGGAACATTATAAAGTGTGACACCAAGCTGCATCTGGGAGATGTAAGGTCAGAAAACCAAAACCTTGTCAATGAGGTAAGCTTTAAGCATTATAAAGAAACAAAAGGTAGAGAGATGAAGGAGAGATGTGTGTAGAGTGAAGGAATCCAGAGCTTGAAGCCTGGGCAAGTGAAGATATGATCTACAATAATAGAGTGATTATCATTTTTAATTCTCAAGAGGTCAGAATCATAGCAGCAAAGATATTTCAGAAGTTTGTGGGGTGGGACAAAATTACAGTGAAAGGGTGGAGGAAGGATGTGGAAGGGCTTGAAAAAACAAGATGAAAATTCTAAATAACAAGTTGTGGGGCTGGATGAACACAGCAGGCCAAGCAGCATCATAGGAGCAGGAAAGCTTGACGTTTCGGGCTTAGACCCTTCATCAGAAATGGGGGAGGGGAAGAGGGTTCTGAAATAAATAGGGAGGGGGGGAGGCGGATAGAGGATGGATAGAGGAGAGGATAGGTGGAGAGGAGACAGACAAGTCAAAAGAGGCGGGGATGGAGCCAGTAAAGGTGAGTGTAGGTGGGGAGGTAGGGAAGAGATAGGTCAGTCCAGGGAGGACGGACAGGTCAAGGGGGCGGG
>JAHRHZ010000040.1:23195467-23219899 GCA_024137785.1 Ginglymostoma cirratum | reverse complement strand
GATGAAGGGTCTAGGCCCAAAACATCAAGCTTTCCTGCTCCTATGATGCTGCTTGGCCTGCTGTGTTCATCCAGCCCCACACCTTGTTATCTTGGTTTTATGAGAAGACTGGGTCTCCATTCCCAAGAGTTTTGAAGTATCAGGGGTGGTTGTATTGAAACATGCAGGATGGGTGTAGGTACTGCCCTTGGCTGGTGACTCTAGAACCAGAAGATATAGTATCAGAATAACAATTGGTTATTTAGTACAGGAATGAGGAGGAATTTGCTTAGTCCAGTTAAGGCACAGGAAATACAGTCCTCCAGAGTGCCAAAACCCAGAAAAGTTAAGCCAACTGAGAACCATCCTGTTTCATTGTCAGTGACTGTGAGTCAGAATTGTCATCTGTTTAGACATCCGATTGCTGGGTACCTGAGTCCATATTGGAAGAGCTTTGAGTTTGTCAGCTGCAGCTTATGCTTTACGACAGTTTAATATGTCCTTGAAATAAAATAGAAGGTAAAATAAAAAAACCTCAAAGTTTTTTGAGAAGAAGACTGTGTGAAACAAACATACATTTTATGAAGATGTTCTCTTTTCAAGCTGAGAGAATTCTTTCATTTTGTTGCACATTATTCTGTGCGCACCAACCTGTTGCAGGGTTTCAGATGAGAAAACACTTGGAAAGCCGGCATTTCAAGGACAGGAATAAGCTAGTGCATCTGAAAGCCTATTCTGCTACTCTGTCAGATCATGAACAATCTATAATTAACTTCATTCTCTGTAATAGCCTTAACCAGCTTCTATCTAGCAATCCCAGTCACACAAGTTTCAGTTATCTGTCCACAGGGAACAAGAAACTCAAATAGGCTGTGAATAACCCAGAAAGTTGGACATGAGTTAGGCCACTTTTGGAATACTGTAGTCAGTTCTGGCTTCCCTCCTATAGGAAAGACATTGTTAACCTTGAAAGGGTTCAGAAAAGATTTACAAAGATGTTGCTAAGGTTGGAAGGTTTGAGCTATAGGGAGAGGCTGAATTGGCTGGGGATATTTCTTTGGAAATTCAGAAGCTGAGGGGTTATAGAGGTTTATAAAATCATGAGGGCCATGGATAGGGTGAATAGCCAAGATTCTTTTCCCTAGGGTAGGGGAGTCCAAAGTTAGAGAACATAGGTTTAAGGTGAGAGGGGCAAGATTTAAAAGGGACCTAAGGTGCAAAATTTTAATGCAGATGATGGTGCGTGTATGAAATGAGCTGGCAGAGAAAGTGGTGGAGGAGGGTACTATTACAGAATTTAAAAGGCATCTGGATGTGTATATGAATACTAAAGATTTAAAGGGATATTGACCAAATGTTGCCAAATGGGATCAGATCAATTTAGGATATCTGGTCATCGCAGACAAGATGGATCAAAGGGTCTATTACCGTGCTGTACAACTCTATGAGAGAGAATATAAGTAAGTGTAAAGTTATGGACTTTCCACATTTCTTAAATGGTGAGAGGTTGGAGCCAAAACTCTGCAGCATTTCTATGACACTGGTGAGTCATCAATTTGGATGCTGTCTGATAGACTGGAGTCTGGTCTTCCCAAGGAACCCAGTGAACATGATCAGGAAGGGCTGGTCAGAAAGGGATGAAAAATCGTGAAGGAGACATTTGAAAGGGGGTGGAAGTTCAAGAAGGGGTGCTCGGGGTGGGTTTCTTCTCTGTACTCTGAGAATTCACTAGCAGCTGGTCTGACTAGTGAAGGAATGCCAGCATAATTGATCTGCAGTTGGGGGAAGCTCAGGCGTGAATGTAGATTATTTCAGCTTAAGTTTGCACTTATGAGGGAGTCCGAAATGAAGTATAAGCAGTTGAAGTGAATAATTAAGTCCATGGGTGAGAATGGAACAGAGAGATACATTGATAGAGTGAGACGAAGTGAGATGAGGCTCCAGTGGAGAATAAACACTATCTGTTGAGTGACCTGACTGCTTTCAGTGGTGTTTATTCTGTGAAAACTACTGATAGCAATGTATATTCTCATGAAAGGTTTTGGCACCAGCTTCTGAAGTAAACACTCCCAGTCTTCCTGCCTCTCCCTTCTTTGGTAAAATACCTACTGTTGTCACAACGAGATCGCCTCAACCTAGTCTCCCATGTTCTGCTTCGGAGGACATCAGTAAATAATTCTGCCATTTATGTTGGGATCCATGTCTTGCTGGCTTTCAACACGAATATCCAAGAACAGATCCGGCTAGCAGACAATTCATGAAAACTCAGTAACGCCCAGAGATTTCAGTTCAGTAATAAGATTTGCTTATTTAAATTAATAAAGAATAGGTTTAAAAAAAGTTTATTTCCATAACATACATAAGTAAGGAACCATAATACCTTGATACTGTGTTCACTACTGTATGTCACACTTTGTTAGCACTGCACTGTCTGCAGTTGTAATAATAATTAGCTACTACGTAGTATCTCACTATATAACCAACTCCTCTGTATCAAGAAAATACAGCCCATAATTATGCAAAATATCTCATTGATCACAAGAGTTCTGCAGCTTTTTTAAAGGTACTGCTCTTAACGGGGAAGATTGAAAAATCTGATGAGAACAATTAGAAGTACTGGTTATCTTTAGGCTCCAGATTGATTAGCTTTTTATTGTTTTAAAAATAAAGGATTCATGAAGAAACAAAGCATGGTGTCTGGAGTTTGCCAGAGGTGCACGAGACTTTTACATAGCGCAGATCATATATAGGTTACAGAAGAATGCCATTCAGCCCTCCAAGCTGATTTAATCAGATCACATTTAACCTGTATCTGAGATCCATTTACCCACGCTTGCTCCATAATCCTTGGTCAGAGGATATGACATCTTATCAGGTCCACAGCACAATGAATTATCCTGCAGGTGCCTGGCACATTATGGCAACAAGGTGCAATTGCTCTTTATTACTGAAATCTACACTTGGGTGAATTACAGGACTTAAGTTTTTTTTAAGTGTTATTTCAAAGGTACAGTAGAGGGTAGAAACAGACATTGTGATTCCTGTGCCATAAAGTAGTTTTCTGGAATTTCTCATTTGCAAACGGCTGAAAGAAAAGAGAGTCAAATATTCTTAAAGTGAATGGCACTCTGCCTGGAATTTCTGTCTCGGGTTGAAAACATGGCAGAATCCTACAGCAGCAGAGATCTGGTATCCTGGATCACTTTCTGACCCACTGTCAGGTGAAACTGCTCCTCACACGGTCTCTAGCTCCCAGAATGTCAAGGACCACTGAATTCTGTCTTCAGGTACGGTCTTGTTGATGAGTTTCTGCAGGCAA
Source organism: Ginglymostoma cirratum (assembly GCA_024137785.1). Taxonomy (NCBI): domain Eukaryota; kingdom Metazoa; phylum Chordata; class Chondrichthyes; order Orectolobiformes; family Ginglymostomatidae; genus Ginglymostoma; species Ginglymostoma cirratum. The sequence goes on along the minus strand of JAHRHZ010000040.1, from coordinate 23,216,601 downwards.
CTAAATTAGTTTAAATGCTTTGTCGGCAAGAAACTTGCACAAGATGCAGTGCAAGAAACTCGCTTAAATGTAGTTACAATTGTGCCAGAACTGAAAGCCACCAAACATGATGGGGAAGGAACGGGTACACGTTTTGAGTGATACCAAAGTAATTTCAATGCTGTAACATCAGAGTTCCAGGAAAGGTACAAAAACCTTAAAGACTTATCCTCGTTTGTTTAGTTACTTGAAGCCCACCATGAGATTATAAACTCGGTACTGCTGAAGATTATGATACTGCCTCCATGTCACATGTTAGAGTGCTGCCCTGCAATCAGTGCCTGCTATCCGGTATTTAACAATAGGAACCGAGGGGAAATCAAACAGTGCCTGAAACATCAAGAGTAAATCAGGAGAGACTAACTGGAACTCAGTTGCACTGTGGTCTCTGAAGGATTAGCTAGGCTTCCCGGGGGAGTTTGGGATGGAAATTCAAATCCTTGCTATACTAGCTGACATAGATCATTCTAATTAGATCCCGAGGAATGCTTTCAACTGAAGAACTGAATTCAGTTGACTTCAATAGAAGCCCTGCAAGTCAACAAAAAAGTTAATAATTATGGCACCAAGTACACTTGCTTTTATCAGTACAATGAGTGCCTGTAAAATGCTAAACTAGGGCACAGACGCTTCAGTGCACTGTAGCCTAGAATGTCAGGCATCCAGGCCTCCCCACACAGCACAGTGCCTGTCCATCTCGCCTTGGAGAGCTGCTGGCTGACTGACAGAAGGCTGGCTTCTGGCCTGTAGCACAGGAGACAAGCTCTCTGGGAGAAACCACCCCTACTGCTCTTGTCCGTGTTGCAGCTAGTGGACACTATCAGCAGGCAGGAGCTGACAGTCACATCACTGACAGACAACACAGTATCAAATGGTCGAGAAATGACTGCAGCTGAAAACTCCTACAACATTTTCCTTGCTGTTTAGTTAGTTTAGCCCAGGCGTGCATCAACTTAACAGAAATGTATTGAAATAGCTGCCAATGCACTGTGGCTGTCTGCTGTAGGTCAAAAAGTTTTCTACAGGTTGATAATGTGTAAACTGCAGTAATACTGCACGGTGGGGCTAGGTCAGATGTTAGGTGCAGAAGAAGAAGCCCAACTCTCCTGACCACTACCAATATCCCATCGCTTTATCACATTAAAGATCATTGTGGTTCATCACCAGGGATCAGAGTTACAAAGAGAGGTGCAAGAGGTTAGGGTTGGTTTTCACAAGAGTATGGAGGTTATGGAGCAATCTGATAGGAATCTTCACGTAGGATAAAACAGTGATAAAAATAATATTATTAGAGAGAAATAGAGCTGGGGATGAAGCTCGCAAATTTATAATGTTGACAAAAGGACTAAGTGGATGCCCTGAAATATCCCTTTTTCACACAGCGGGTGGCTAGCATTCGGAATTTTCTGCAAGAAAATGGTGAAAACAGAATCCATAAATACTTTTAAAAGGGATGATGCCTGATAGACGGCGAAATTAAAATATACAGGAAACTTTGTTTTGACCAGCACCTTATGAACCAGCACTCTCAATTAGCCGGCAAAAACTATATACCTTAAATACCGCTGAGTTTCCTATATTTTCACAATCTCCACAATGTCCAAGTACTCAGTTGAGGGTGCGAGTAAGAAGGCTCTCTGCCAGCAAGTTTTATTTAAGGTAAAGTTGCATTATTATTTAAGTGATTTATGCTGTAAATAAAGTATAACAGTAATGTGTATACTCCCCAGAACATGTTTCTATTACTTACTGTGTGTTTTTACATTGATCATGTGGACCTCTTCATTAACTGGCACACTCCTGGTCCCATAGCAGCCAGTTAACAAAATGTTTGCTGTTTTAGGGTGAGCACTGGCACAGACCTGATGGGCTGAATAGCCTGTTTCTGCACTCTCAATTGTTCGTGCTTCTCACCTGCCCCTCTACTGACACAAATTTGAATAAATTGAAAATTCAGTAGTTCACGTTCCCGCCAGAAGTGCAGCACAATTGTCATCCCCGGTCCCCTCCAAGCTTAACGGGCTTTCAGGATGCTGGCTCAGATCTACAAATAGTGCTAAAGCCTTGCTCCATCTGACTGACCTTATCTCTCCCCTGACCTAATCCCTGACCAGCTCTTTCAGTCTCCAGGTTACTGTTTTTGTCCTACGTTCCCTTCCTACCGTCACATCAGACTGATTTTTCAGGTCACTTGATTGCCAGAATTCTCTTCTGAAACCTCTTTTGCGATCTTTGAAAAGCCTTTCCGAAAAATAACCTCTCTGGTTTCTCCTTCAGCTTGCTAACAGCGCTCTGAATTACTTCCCTTGCTGTGTGCTGTCGATGTGTCCCATTGTGAAACGTTTAGAAATGCTCATCGTGTGACAAACGTGACATAAATGCAAACGATTATCAATATCCCATGTTGTCCTGGGAAACAGCAGGAAAAGCCGCCACATCATTCGCTGTTTTGTTGGAGCCTTGTGTTTCATCAGTGACAGCATCTCATTTCCCAGTCAGGCTACAGAGAGCCCTCCTCTAGCCGGACAGTGGAATCTTATTTAAATACTTCTGCTCTGGGCAGCTGCAGGTTTTTCCAGCGTCTCAAGATCACTCGGTGTTTCTCTGTATTTGTCGTTTCCTCAGCAATCTTCCGAACCATCACCCTCATGACAGTGACTGTTTCAGCTTCCTTATCCTCCCCAATCAGATGATCCAGAACGTCACCCTCTTTCACCTGCCAACACAAAGAAAAGAAAACAAATAATTGTTCAGAATCTGAAATCAATTGGGCTGCTTGGAAACCATGGGAAACCCACTGCTTTCAACTGGGATGCAAGAAGCTTGAAGTTCTGCATCATATCTCCCATTGTCTTGCAATTTAACCAGAGGGTTGAGAGGAAATTTAAACTCCTGTTGATGTTCTATTGAAGCACAGAAGGTGGGAAGCTCTGCACATCTTGATCAAGGTCCCGATGGATGGGATCTGCTTGTGCAGGACACTACTGAGCATGAGCCTCACAAACATTTAAAAAAACACAGAAACAGCAGTAGGCCATTCAGCCCTTCAAGCCAGTTCCACCATTCTGCGAACATGGCTGATCATCCAACTCAGCAGCCTCTTCCCACCTTCGTTCATCCTTACCCTTTGATGTATTTAGCCCTAAAAACCATGTTTAACCTCCTTCTTGAAAACATTCAACGTTTTGGCTTCAACCACTTTCTGTGGCAGAGAATCCCACACACACACCGCTCTCCGGGTGAAGAAATTTCTCATCTCAGTCCTAGATGACCAACCAGACGTCTTTACACTGTGACCCCTGATTCTGCATTCCCTGGTTATCAGAAAGATCCTTCCCGCATTGATCCTGTCTAGTCCAGTTAGAATTTTATGGGTCACAGGCAGGTCATGCAGCAGCTTAAAAAATATCAGGGAACATTGGTTGATACTATTTCCTGCTGAAATCAGCTTAATTTTCTTTAGGAAGTTTTGCCATGAATTTTGTTTAATTCCTTTCAGGTTTACTCCTCAATTGTGACGCATTAAACTACAAAGTGACATGTAAACAGAGACCAGGAACTGATCTGGATCAGCTTTATATAAATAATGCAGCTGTACAACAAGCCAAAGGCTGGGAATTCTGCAGCGAGTAACTCAGGTGTATGACGGAATATCCTGCACTTGCCTGGATGAGTGCAGCCCCAACAACACTCAAGAAGCTTGATATCATCCAAGATAAAGCAACCCGCTTGATTGGCACCAGATCCACAAACATCAACTCCCTCCATCACCAGTGCTCGGGTGTACTGCGTTTTCTTACATGGCATTTTCCAAAACCCCAAGAAGGGCAAGGGCAGTGGAGCCATGGGAACATCACCACATGCAACACCCCCTCCAAGCCACTCACCATTTGGACCTGGAAATATATCGCCATTTCCTCAGTGTCACTTGGTCAATACCCTGGAACTCCCTCGCTAGCCACATTGTGGGTTAATCTATTGTGCCCGGGTCCTGGTATGGAACTTGCTCCTATAGTCATCTGACTCAGAATGGAGAGCCATAACTGACTAATATTATTGTCTGCACTCTCTTTGGATTTATTTTATTCAATAGAGACGTCCAGTTGATTCTGATGATGCCACAACACTTTTATAGACGCTGGCAATCCAGGGTTGGTAAGATCAGTTGGCAGGATGGCTGGTTTATGATGCAGAGTGATGCCAACAGTATATGTTCAATCCTCATCCTTACCCTTGTCTGAGGTGTGATGACCCTTGGGTTAAACGACCACCAGTCACCTCTCCCTCTCTCTGTGACGAGACAACAGCCCTACGGTCAGCAAGTACTACGGCAACTTTACCTTTACATTTCAAGCATTTGGCTGACTTTAGTTTAGATTCTCACCAAGTTGGTTCTTTCTGTCCTTTTAAATTTCCACCTGTGAATGACCTGAGAAGTAGGAAAGATTTGCCTGAAATATTTCCAAAATGAAAGATTTAAAAAAAAAAAAAAAAAAAAAAAAAATTCCCACAGCAAGCAAAGGAGGCACAAGTTGCTGGGAGGGGCGGGGGAGCATACTGAAGGCCTGACAAATGCCATCCTGAACAGGAGGGTGTTAGTTCTCAATGAGGAATTCTCTCTATTTCTCCAGCGGATCTTGCCGATTGGCGGCCTACAGGAATAGTGCTTTTAAAAAATGTTCCTTTCCTGTTATATGACCAAGGGAGCAAACTGACAACAGCTGGGAGTGCTCACCGAGAGCTACAGGCTAATCTTATCACCAGGCAGATGGTTTCAATCTCTGTGGAGGTTAATGACGATAACTACCCACCCACATTGCTCATAATCAGGAATTAGGCAAAATGCTTCACTGTCATGTTTTGGTCTCATGTGGAACTGTTCTATTAGCCAGTTTTGCTGTCTAGTGACATTTTTGCTTAAATAAAAACAGTTCTGTAGAATTACAAAGCCATGAGGCCTTGTGTTGCCCATTGTAACAAAAGCATATTCCGCGCTTCCCCCACAACCCTACCGCTTCCAAGTGAGTTTTCAAACATCACAGAGAGGCCTGGCATCCTTACCTCCTGCCTGCTCAGTGCTGGCAAAAGATCATTCAAATCTTCAACCTGAACTGACCTCAACAATCACGACCGAACAATTAAAACAGGAACTCAATTCCCACGGCACTGAATGAAGGCTGTGGTATGTCTCCTACTGTAAAACCTGACAAACATCGGTCATTCATTTCGGACAGGGCAGTGAGGGATTGCAAATGTGATTTATGATTGACAAGAGAGACAGATGTCACAAAGGATGAGGTAGCACCTCTCCCATCAACTGAAGTTATACAGTGGTGTTTGGCGTTGAGATAGTTACGTTGAGTGCATTTGAAATAAATTGAGGTGAAAACGTAAAACGTACCACTTTACTTTTCTTCAGTAACTTCTCTCCATTCAGTCTCAGCTTGTTACTATAAAAGGAATCTTCCACTTTGCTGTAAAGCAAACCACAAACCAGTGTTAAGGAGTGTGCTGGCTGGTAAAACATTCAGCTACAGGACCCCACTGCAAATGAAAGCCCAGCCCAGAGTGGTCATGAGCAACGTGAAAGCCGATTGAACCTAATTTCGAAAAGGACGCAAACTCAGTTTAGCAGGTGCAAGTTAATTTCACCAGATGTACCTGTGAACCCAAAGATAACATCTATACAGAATGCTAACACGGATTTGGTAATATGTTAGCTGTCACAGTATAAGCCTACACTGTCTGATCAGCAGATTCTGCAGTTATCAACTACGTCACCCAGAACAGCCCCTCCTATCCCAAGTGAAAATCAGGAGGATAGAAAGGGTCTAAAAATGGTAAGTAGATACGGCCAGTAAGCTGTACGTAATGGACAGCAAAATCTGTAGCACTTTCCCATGCCACTTCTTACCTTTACCCCAAAGAGTTATAGAACCACAGAATCCCCACAGCGCAGACAGAAGCCATTTGGCCCATTGAGTTTGCACCAACCTCACCCCCACCCTTACCCCTATAACCCTGCATTTCCCATGGCCAATCCACCTAACCTGCGGATCTTTGGACTGTGGGAGGAAACTGGTGCACCCGGAGAAAACCCACGCAGACACGGGGAAAACATGCAAACTCCACACCGACAGTTGCCCAAGGGTGGAATTGAACCTGGGTCCCTGGTGCTGTGAGGCAGCATTGCTAACGACTGAGCCACCATGCCGCCCCTACTCCTTCAAGGAAATTCAATATATCGATTAAACACGATTTCCCTTTCACAATTACCATCAAGGGTGTATCCTCACCAACCAGTTCAAAACTCAACTGAACTAGTCTTGCAATTTTGGGATGAGGAATGCACCAGAGCTGACTTTTGTAAAATTGGTTAATAATCTCTAATGACAGCTCCACAACATTGAGCAATTGTTGTATCAGACATTATCAGCAAGACCTGCTGCTGAAATACCAAAATGGCACAGACATGGTTTTACCTCCCTAAAGACAGGCCACTTACTTCCTCGCGATATCCAGACCAGCTTTCATGATGAGGTCGAATCTGAAAGATGGTACTATTTTCTCAAGGTCTTTGTAAGCTTTCGGCTGGGTGTCATCATCTTCCTCCTCCAATTCGTCCTCATAGTCACTTTTCTCGGGATCATCCTCTTCTTCATCTGACTCCTCTTGTAACATCCGCCTTTTGGCCTTCTTTAAGCTTTTGCTGCTTTTGTATCTTACACCTACAAGCAGAGCTTTTTGCTGCAGTACTGGCAGCTCACAGAGTCTTTTAGATTTTGGCTCAACGGTGTCGAATTTCAGACAGAAATTCCTTTGGGCTGCTCTCACATTCCATGCTTCATACAGCTCAGGTGGTGCATACTTTATCCAAAAGATCCTACAGGTGCTTAAGCTCTTCAGAACGCGTGCTGAAGAAATCAAGCTGTTCATGCTGCCTATAAAACAAAATGCAACATGAAAATAGGGACAGGTAGCTCTGTCGGAGTTACTGGGTTTTGGATAAGCTGTAAAATCTTCCATAAGTTCAGCTGAATGTAAAAGATCCTATGGCAATATTTAAAAAAGCAGAAGGGTGTTATTCCTGGTGTCTTGTTCAATTTTTACCTTTTAATCAATGTCACAGAAACAAACTTTTCTGAACATTTTTACAATGCTGTTAGTGGGAGTTTGCTGATTGCAAATTGGCTTCTATATTTCTTGCGTTACACTATTATTACATTTTTAAAATACTTAATTGGCTCGAAAACACTTGAGTTTTGAAAGGTGCAAGTCCATAAATACAAGTCTTTTCCCCCCGCAAAATGTAAAGATACCCTGAGGGGGTTAGTATTAAATCAATCCATACAGATAAAGTTAAGCAACAGGTAGGGAGCCCATGAAATTATGGATGGTGCTCACTACTGCCCAGTCTGGGCTCTGCCAGGGTCACTCAGCTCCTAACCTTTTTTTACAGCCTTGGTTCAAACAGAGACAAAGTAGCTGAATTCCAAAGGTAAGGTGAGAATGACAGCCCTTGACATCAAGGCTGCATTCAATCGAGTGTGGCATCATGAAGCACGAGCAAAACTGGAAGCAATAGGTATCAGGCGGCAAACTCATTGGTGGTTGGAGTTATACCTGGCATACAGGAAGATGGTCATGGTAGTTGGAGGTCAGGTATCTCAGCTCCAGGACATCTCTGCAAAAGTTCCTCAGGTTGGTGTCCTGGGCCAACCATCGTCAGCTATTTCATCAATGACCTTCTCTCCGTTATAAGGTCAGAAGTGGGGATGCTTATGGTTGCACAATGTTCAGCACCATCTATGACTTCTCAGATACTGAAGTCGTCCATGTTCAAAGGCAATAAGATCTGAACAATATCCAGGCATGGGTTGACAAGTGGCAAGTAGCATTTGCACAGCGGGAATGGTATCTCCAATAAGAGAATCTAAACATTGCCCCTTGACATTCTATGGTGTTACCATCACTGAATCCCCCACCATCTACATCATGGGGGTTACTACTGACCAGAAACGCAACTGGACTTGCCACATAAACACGATGGCTACAAGAGCAGGTCAGAGGCAAGGAATACTGTGGCAAGTAACTCACCTCCTGACTTCCCAAAACCTGTCCACCTTCTAAAAGGCACAAGTCAGGAGTGTGATGGAATACTCCCCACTTGGCTGGATGGGTGCAGTCCCATCAACACTCAAGAAGCTTGACACCTTCCAGGACAAAGCAGCCCGCTTGATTGGCACTACATCCACAACCATCCATTCCTTCTACCACCGACGCTCAGTAGCAGCAGTGTGTACTATCTACAAGACGCACTGCAGAAATTCACCAAAGATCGTCAGACAGAACCTTCCAAACCCATGATTACTTCCATCCAGAAGTAATAAGACAGCAGAGACATGGGAATACCACCACCTGCAAGTTCCCCTCCAAACTAATCACCATCCCGACTTGGAAATATATCACTATTCCTTCACTGCCGCTGGGTCAAAATCCTGGAATTCCCTCCCTAATGACATTGTAGGTCAACCCACAGCAGGAGGACTGCAGCTGTTCAAAAAGGCAGCTCACTACCACCTTCTCAAGGGCAACTAGGGATGGTCATAAATACTGGCCAGTCAGCAATGCCCACATCCCACGAGTGAATAAAATCAAAAGTTCAGAGGAATTACGCAAGAACAGTGAGGCAATAGGAATGATGGTTTCAAAATTCCAACACAGTACAATGTCAAAAAACCAAAAGAACTGCAGATGTTGGAAATCAGAAACAGAAGAAGAAATGGTTGAAAAAACTCAGCAGGTCTAGCAGCATCTGTGGAGAGACTGAAAGCAGAGTTAACATTTTGGGTCCGGCGCCCCTTCTCCTGAACCTCCTACAATTCTGAAGATGGGTCACTGGACCCGAAATCTTGTCAATATGATGGTATGTGGTCAGAGTGAATGCATTTAGTACTGTCTCCTGGATCAGTACATTTTCAGTCCTGTTCAGAAAACAATGTGCGACTTGATTTAATTCTGAGAAGTAAAAGGGGGCAAATAATCACAAGGGGAGGACAATAATTTGGGAAATAGTGACCATAAGATAGTTGGACTCAGTGTAAAAAACAAAAAGAATGATCAGTCACCAAGAACAGTGTTATATAGGGAAAGTGCAAAGACCAATGGTACCATCTCCAAAGTTATTTGATAAGAAGGTGAACAGACAGATTGAAGGAACAGCAGTTAGAAACCTTGGAATATAGGACAGACAGAACTGAAATCAAACAGGAACATAAAATAAAATGCATTCCTAAAAGACTTTTAAAGCAGAGTAAGAACTAAGTAGAAACTTAGGTTTGGTAAGTGGAAAACCTTAAGGAAACAAAATACAATGCTGCAATAAAATGGACCATAAGACAATATTTAAGAAGACTGGCATTGAACAAAAAGGAATAAAATGATTTGCACTTAAGAATTATCAGAAAGAAAGTTGCTGCTTAGGGGTCAAGTAGATTTTCATTTAGGAGGATGAAAGGATATGAGATAATATTTTACATCAGCTTTCACAAATGAGCAAGGAAATGAAGATGTGAGTGCATTAGATAGTATGTGACATGTTACAGGGAACTGAAAAAACAAACTTGCATAAGTTGTGTCCTAAGGACATATCAATGTGCTTCATAGTAAAATTACTTTTGATTAAAGTAATGTAGGCAAATGCAGAAATTACCATGTACATACCATACACAACAATGATCTCACATACAGCAATGATAGAACTGCAAACAGTGGGTCTTAAACCTTTGACTTTTTAACTCAGAGGTAAGACTGACTCACTGAGCCAAGTGAAAACTGGAACTAGTTTATACTGAACGTTAGTGAGCACAGCTCAAGCTGTGTAAGTCATTGGACCTTAATGGTTTACATTTTACACAATTGAAAGTTGTCCAAGAGGAGACAAGAGAGGCTCAGACCAATTATGTCAATTGTCCTCAAATGTGCAAATTCTTCCATTAGCCTGGAAGGTAGCCAAAGTAACATTTTCATTTGAAAAGGGAGACAATGATTAACTGGCAAAGTAGACTAGCTAGTTAAATGTTAGATGAGGAGGAACTCTTGGAATCTGTAAATTGAGATAAAATTACTGAATATGCTTTGATTAATCAGAGCCAGCCAACACATACTTCTTAAAGGCAGGTCACCTTTTGGAAATGCTGTAATGTTTTTTTGAAAAAGTGACTGATTGGATAGATAAACATAGAAAATATGAATTTTTCAGAAGTTTGCAACAAACAAAAAAAATTTTTTAAGTTAAAACATTTTAAAAATTGATCAGAAATAATTTTGATGACAACCATAAACAGTTCCTTCCAGTTTCACAAGGCACCGTGGGACATTCGTCTATGACAGTGTCTAACAATTGAACATAAAAGGGATACTTGTGGCTTCTAGATGTACAGTGAAGATTGCTTTACACCTAATATTTACATAGGGCTAGATATATTCATAGGGAGCACAAAGGCTTCATGTGGGTTTGTTGATGGTCACTAAAAGTGAGGTTCAAGGAAGAAATTGCTAAAATGTTTCTGTGTCAGTGGATCAGATCCACTTCTGTTGTTCCAGCTGCTTGGGACAGGCGATGGTGTGAGGCAGGTCTGGCTGGATTACTGAATCAATTCCTCAACTTCAGAAAATAAAATTTCTTTTCTTAAAAAAAAAACTCACGCTTCCAAATTATCGTCCTTATTTTAAGATGAGCGCCAGCTTGCCTTCTGACAAGCATCTGAAATGATGAGATGTTACCATAGCAACAACACACTGCGTGGATCTAAGAGAAGTGCTGGCTTTGCAGATGCTGTGATCGAGCCAAGGCTGTTGCATCATGGCACTGACTCCCTCTGCTTCAATGTGTGGTGCTGGCAACTGAACTGCCTCCCCTGGGACTCTCGCTGTAAATCCATCCCCACACGTGTTCACAGATGAAGTCTGTCTGCCCTGCCCTGATCAGCAGTACCACACTGCCACTTACAGGACAGAAACAGACATACACAAAGGAGAGGAAACACAAGCACCTAAAATAACTACTTTAAAAAGGCTTCTCATCATATAGGCACGGACAGAGTATCTATTTTGTTGAAAAATAATATCAGAAAAGTCTAAGACTTTGCACCAATTTCCAACTTGACTTGTACATGATAGCTAATTGAGGAACTATATAATGTGTACGTTCTATATAACACCTGTACTAGCAATAATATAGCCACTGAAGCTGATTGCTACTAGGTTAGAAAATGTCATAAAGTGTGAACATGAAGACTGACTTGTTTAATATTTTACCTGAACTCTCACTGTAGATTAGACATAAAAATTGCTTCCAGGTGTCCATTAATATTTACTGTGGAGTTCAAGGCAATGCATTTTCCAGCTCTGATTTTTTTTTGTTACTTGCTAGGATTTTGATGACTTATGACAGTTACCTACTGAGTTAGTGACTATATTCTAATTGAATGATAATTCACATGTTCCCTCTAGAAACAACATGCTGTGCAAATAAGCATACAGATCACTACCTTGATGACTTAATGCTATTACAACTTACCATACAGCACCATCTTGTTAATGTGAACTCATAAAACAAAACTTTCAGAGCAATATTTAGGAGCTGTGTTTACAGCAAGCTAGGGAACAGCACAAATAGTAAACCATGAACTGAAAGATGGTTAATATCAACAGCCCAGTAATTACTGTGAGGAGAAAGCGAGAAGAGCTGGAATAGAATCAGACGATACTGGAAACACTCAGCAGGTGCTACCTGTGCAAGTGCAGGAGATGCAACACCTGCCCTTTCACCTCCTCATTTTCCAACGTTCCAAGTAAAAAATCATTTTCTTGCATTTCTGTCAAACTAGTCGACTCATACACCGTGCTGTCTCCTCTACACCAGAAAGACTAAACACAGACTTGGCGACCGCTCTGTGAAAACGCCACTCAGTTTGTAAACACAACCCTGAGTTTCTGTGGCCTGCCAGTATAATTCTTCACCTTTTTCTCACCTGACATCTCTGTCCTCAGCCTCTTGCAGATATCCAGTGAAACTCAAGGCACCTTTCAATTATGCACTTCACAGTCTTCCAGACAACACTGAACTCAACCATTTCAGGCTAGAACCTCTGGTCTCATTTTGTTTCCATTCTCTTTGCAGCTTTTAATCAAACTGCCTTGTGTTTCTCTTCCTTGTTCCCAGGTAGCAACTGCTCATAACATACCATTCATACATCTTTAGTTTATTTACTTGGTCCATTCTACTTCCTTTGGCCTTTCCCTACTGACCCCTTTGTCAATTAATCCCACTTAACACAGACCTTCCATTCTCTTCTTTGTCCAACCTCCCTCCTTTCATTTTCTTAAAACCAATAACATTTTCCAGTTCTGTTGAAAGGTCATCAATGACAAACATTAACTGTTTCTCTCTCCATGAATGCTGTGTGACTATGGAATATTTCCAGCATTTTCTGGTTTTATTTCTGATGTTCAGCATCAACAGTATTTTTGCTTTCATATTAGTGAAGAGACGTTGGCTTAGTAATGGCATTCGGTAAAGCAGTCATCGTCTTCCAAACTTAAAGCAAGATAGAGTGCAGGACACCACAACTGGATAGCAATCTGATCTCTGGGCAATGTTGCCATTGTTCATGAAAAATATTTATTGAAAGGCTTTAACAATCATTTCTGTATAATGCAAGTTTGAGAGGCTGCAAAGGCTAGAGGATGGTACAATTACAACATTTAAAAGGCATGTGGATGGATAAATGAATAGAAAGGGTTTAGAGGGATATGGGCCAAATATTGGTATATGGGATTAGATTAATTTAGGATATCAGTTTGGCATGGACGAGTTGGACCGAAGGGTCTGTTTCCGTGCTGTACAACTCTATGACTCTAAGTCAGAGAATTGTGTAGGACTGAGAGAATGCTTTTGGCATCAGTTTACAATTCAGGCATTGCCAGACCTGACGCTGAGAGGGTGAAAGGCACCGAGTTCCTCGGACTGACATAACCGATGACCTGTCCTGGACCTCCCACGTAAATGCGACAGTCAGGAAGGCACAACAATGCCTCTTCTTCCTCAGGCAGCTCAGGAAATTTGACATGTCCAGAAGGTCCCTCACCAACTTCTACAGACGCACCACTGAAAGCATACTGTCCGGGTGCATGATGGCCTGATATGGCAACTGCTCTGCCCAGGACCATAAGAAACTACAGAAGGTGGTGTACACAGCCCAGACCATCACAGAAGCCAACCTTCCATCCATGGGCTCTATTTACACGCTCACTGCCACAGAAAGGTAGCCATCATCATCAAAGACCCATCGCACCCTGGTAATGATTTCCTACAACCTCCTCCGACAGGCAGAAGATACATAAGTCTGAACACACGCACATACAGGTTCAGGAACAGCTTCTTTCCAGCCATTATCAGACTATTGAATGGCCTCCAGCCTCAAATAATGTAACCTGCAATGTAACTTGTCTGCCTCTAAGTCTTTTTGATCTGTACATCCTTTGCTTGCTGTGATCTGCCAGTACTGTTCGTGAACAAAGCTTCTCACTATAATTCGGTAATGTGACAATAAAATCAATCAAACAAAACAAAATTATAAAAAGGCAACTTTATTGCTCCTTTTGAATAGGAAAAGGCCTCCAAGTGTTTCACAAAGGCACAGTTTAAAAAAACGTGTGGCGAAAGGAGGAAGGTATTAGGAAGGGGTAAAAAAGAAGTTGGGTTTTTGATTCGACAAAATCTTATGAATGCTGGAGATCTGAAACAAAGACAGAAAATCCTGGAGAAACTCAACATGTCTGCCACGATCTAAGGAGAGAGAAGCAGAAGTAACAATTCAAATCCAGTATGAACCTTGTATGACTGAAGAAAACAGTTGTACCCCTCAGTGTGTTTCGATATGCAAAAAAAAAATGCGGAGTTCCCAGGTTCAGAAATAACACCCTCAACAACGGCCTCATCATAAAATCATAGAATCCCTGCAGTGTGGATAAAGGCCATTAAGTCTGCACAGACCCTCTGAAGAGCATCCCACCCAGAACCAGACTCCTTCCCTGTTCCTATAACGCTGCACTTATCATGGCTAAACCACCTAACCTACACATCCAGGACACTACAGACAATGTAGCATAGCTAATCCACCTAATCTACACATCTTTGGGAACTGTGGGAGGAAAATGGAGCACCCAAACGAAACCCACACAGACAGAGAGAACGTGAAAACTGCACACACACGCTCATCTGAGGCTGGAAATAAATCCGGGACCCTGGCACAGTGAGGCAGGAGTTCTAACCACTGACCAATGCAGCCCTAGAAGCGTCCTCATCACTCATAGCTGTAACGGTACTGACTGACACTGACCATTTTCTGGCATGTCACTTCATGTCAGGCTTCAGCTGAGAAAACCATACCAATCTAAGAAGAAAGGTCATCTTCAGATCAACCGTTGCCATAGCAGTGTGTCAGGAAAGACCCAGTAGTTCCTCAACGTCCTGGATTGGTCAGCAATGTCCAAGGCTAGAGTGCTACGTCAAAATGGGATCATTGGTGCAATACTATCTTTAACCCACCACCTACAGGAAAACAAATCAGAGGGATGCTGACCGCTGCGAGGCATTTTCAACTGAAAATTTGCCAATTACTGCAACCATAAGGAGAACCCCCTAAAGCACATGCAAGGCCCCAGCAAACAAAATCGAGCTGCTCTCGGAGACTCCACCTTCCAGCAACATGGGCAACCTCCCCTATTGCCAGCTACACATACTTTGGATCAACAATGATCCTGAAACCAGCGCCAGGATTGCCAAGACAACAGCTTTCATGTCAAAGTTGAGAGGTCACAACACTAAACTAACTGAAAATGCAATGCTCCATATGTGTTAGGCTTGTACCCTCAACACACTCCTTACAGCAGTGAAGCACAAACAACTTATGCAAGAGAAGGGGATGAACAATGTCACCTGCATTGCTTCAGACAGAGAGCTGGATGTGAAAGTATACAGGGAATACTGTATAAAGGGAATGCTGGCATGTTTGCCCACTGGAGTCAGTGCAACTCCAATGACTGGATCATGTGAGCTTAATGGATGACAGCTGTATTCCCCAAGACATGCTCTAAGGCACGTAAGATGAACTGGTCATCAATGTCTTCAACAGAAGGATGTCTGAAAGCAAGATCAGAAGTTGATCAGGACTGGAGCAAATGCAAGTGAAGTCCTCACTGTTGAATAGAGTGCCTGGAGATATGCAGTCAAAGAGAGTGTGGAAAAAGCAGAGGTCAAAAAAGAAATAACCAGATGGCAGTAAAGAGAGTCCGCTGGAAGGAAAAAGACATCGCATTACCTCAAACTAGTGCTATTCTGCCATGCAAGTGATGGAATGGGCTGACACTCACAAATCAGTCCCTATACCCAATGTTCAATTCAGACACCCTGGGCCCAGTCTAATGGCTGCTGATACAGGCAAGGGCCACACTATATGGCTTCAAATGAGGTCCCATACCTGTTTGCTTCTGAGCTCAAAACAAGTCACTGATAATATGTGATAGTCTCACTCAATATATTTGTGTTTTTTTTACAGTAATTCCCAACTGCTGCCTCCAGCACATGGAAGGACAATGTGGCAAATCCACGGAGGTTCAGTAATTTTAAAGCCGACCCATACATTACGTTGAAGGGCAAGATCTTTGCAACGGAAGAGATACCGAATCAGGTGTTGACCTCAAGTTGAAGTGGGGCATGAGGTCATGATGAGTGAGGAGGTGGTCAGTAGAGGGGCTGATGGAGACATTGAGGGCACTGGGGCTGACCCAGGAATGGGTGTGGACTGACCCAGGAATATCAGCTGCAGAGGCTTGTGTTGAAAGGTCACTGACGTGAACTTCCTCTTCTCCCCATAGAGGACGCACTTACCTGCTGGATGTTCACAGCATTTTCTCATTTTATTGCAAAATCTGGAACTCCCTGACCAAGACCTGCACCCTCAGCACCTGAACTGGAGGCTCAAGAACCCACCATCACTTCAGGATCAATGGGGATTGAGCGCAAATATATCCTTTTGCCAGCCAAATCACCCACACTTTGAAGATAAGTGAATTTTTCAATAAAACCCAATTACATTACGCTCAATTAAATAGACGGCAAAAGGTGACATTCTGCGAGGGTCGTTTAACTACGAAACAAAAATCCAAACTGTGTCAATATCGAGCTAAATGCACGCATTGCAGAAACGAGAAAGCGGGCGATTCTAAAAGATCACAACCTCCATATTCTTGCAGAAGGTTAACTTTAAAAATCTAAGATAACAAGCATGGGGCTGGATGAACACAGCAGGTCAAGCAGCCTCATAGGAGCAGGAAAACTTGACGTTTCGGGCCTAAACCCTTCATCAGAAGTGGGGGAGGGGAAGAGGGTTCTGAAATAAATAGGGAGAGAGGGGGAGGCGGATAGAGGATGGATAGAGGAGAGGATAGGTGGAGAGGAGGCAGACAAGTCGAAGAGGCGGGGATGGAGCCAGTAAAGGGGGGGGGGGGTAGGTAGGGAGGAGATAGGTCAGTCCAGGCAGGACGGACAGGTCAAGGGGGCGGGATGATGTTAGTAGATAGCAGATGGGGGTGTGGCTTGAGGTGAGAGGAAAAACAGGTTAGGGAGGTGGAGATGAGCTGGGCTGGTTTTGGGATGTGGTTGGGGGAGGGGAGATTTTGAAGCTTGTGAAATCCACAAAATCTAGCTGCCAACCTCAACACAGTGGAGTAGTGATGTGGCGTAGCATAATTAAATCTCAGAGAGTTTCTAGATAACTTTTAACTGCGACAATATTTTGCACAGAAACACTGACGATGGGAGAGGAAGCGCATAAGAAAAGGCCGCGGGTATGTGCAGCAGGTCCACAGTGAACAGCAGAGACTGCACCAGTTCAGGGTTAAACATAATAACGAGTAACTCTGCACACAGCAACCTGACTTGTTACAAGCTGTAACACACATTTCTTTCTTTCTCTCTCTCATCGATCTTTTCACTTACCCTCAACTACACGACGCGTACACAACAGCACAAAGCAAACAAAATGAGCTTCCCAGCAGAAGCGCCTGACTCACAAGCTCCTCTACAGGGAGAAATGTGCAACCGCTGTCAAATACACTGAGGACTGAAGTTCAGCTCTGCAGCGCCGTCACTCGGAATTCATTAGAATTATACAGTGCAGCAAAAGGCCCTGAGGCCCATCGAGTCTGCACCGACAATGTCTACCACCAAAAGTGCACTCATCCCAATTTCCTGCAGTGGTCCCATATCCTCGAACGTGATGATACCTGAAGTACTCATCCAGATGAATTGTGCTGGACCCCTCTTTGCACGAGCAGCAAGTAAAACCTGCAAAACAGAACATCCACCTTCAGGAAGCAGATTAGTAGAATATTAATTTTAGATGCTAAACAAGACCATAGATCATAAGATAAAGGGGCATATTTAGGCCATTCAGCCCATTGAGTTCTCCACCATTTCATCATGACTGAAATGTTTCTTAACCCCATTCTCCTGCCTGCTCCCTATAACCCTTGATCCCCTTACTAATCAAGAACCTATCTATTGCTGTCTTAAATACTTGGCCTCCACAGACTTCTGCGGCCATGATTTTCATAGATTACCCACCCACTGGCTAAAGAAATTCCTCCTCATCTCAGCTCTAAAGGGTCATCGCTCCACTCTGAGGCTGTGCCCTCGGGTCCTAGTCTCTCCTACTCGTGGAAACATCTTTTCCATGTTCACTATCTTCAGGCCTGTCCCCATTCTTCTAAACTCCATTGAGTAGACACTCAGAGTCCTTAACCACTCCTCATATGACAAACCCTTTATTTTAAGGATAATTCTTGTAAACCTCCTCTGGACCCCCTCCAAGGCTAGCATATCCTTCCTTAGATAAGGGGCCCAAAACTGCTTACAATATTCCAAATGTAGTCTGACCAGAGCTTTACACAGCCTCAGCAGTACATCCCCGATCCAATATTCTAGCCCTCTCGAAATGAATGCTAACATTTCATTTGCCTTCCAACTGAACCTGCATGTTAACATTAAGAGAATCCTGAACTAAGATTCCTAAGTTCCTTGATAACAAGCATGGGGCTGGATGAACACAGCAGGTCAAGCAGCATCATAGGAGCAGGAAAACTTGACGTTTCGGGCCTAAACCCTTCATCAGAAATGGGGGAGGGGAAGAGGGTTCTGAAATAAATAGGGAGAGAGGGGGAGGCGGATAGAGGATGGATAGAGGAGAGGATAGGTGGAGAGGAGGCAGACAAGTCGAAGAGGCGGGGATGGAGCCGGTAAAGGTGAGTGTAGGTAGTGGTGTAGGGAGGAGACAGGTCAAGGGGGCGGGATGATGTTAGTAGATAGGAGATGGGGGTGTGACTTGAGGTGACAGGAAAAACAGGTTAGGGAGGTGGAGATGAGCTGGGCTGGTTTTGGGATGCGGTTGGGGGAGGGGAGATTTTGAAGCTTGTGAAATCCACAATGATGCCATTGGGCTGCAGGGTTCCCAGGCTGAATATGATTTGCTGTTCCTGCAGCCTTCGGGTGGCATCACTGTGGCATTGCAGGAGGCCCAGGATGGACATGTCGTCTGAGGAATGGGAGGGGGAGTTGAAATGGTTCGCGACTGGGAGGTGCAGTTGTTTGTTGCGAACTGAGCGCAGGTGTTCTGCAAAGCGGTCCCCAAGCCTCCGCTTGGTTTCCCCAATGTAGAGGAAGCCACAACGGGTACAGCGGATGCAGTATACCACATTGGCAGATGTGCAGGTGAACATCTGCCTGATGTGGAAAGTCTTCTTGGGGCCTGGGATTGGGGTGAGGGAGGAGGTGTGGGGGCAGGTGTAGCACTTCCTGCGGTTACAGGGAAAAGTGCCGGGTGTGGTGGGGCTGGAGGGGAGTGTGGAGCGGACAAGGGAGTCGCGGAGGGAGTGGTCCCTCCGGAAGGCAGATAAGGGTGGGGAGGGAAAAATGTCTTTGGTGGTGGGGTCTGATTGCAGATGGCGGAAGTGTCGGAGGATGATACATTGGATCCGGAGGTTGGTGGGGTGGTATGTGAGGACAAGGGGGAATCTTTTTTGGTTATTGTTGCGGGGACGGGGCGTGAGGGATGTGTTCCGGGAAATGCGGGAGACACGGTCAAGGGCATTCTCAACCACTGTGGGGGGGAAGTTGCGGTCCTTGAAGAATGAGGACATTTGAGATGTGCGGGAGTGGAATGTCTCATCCTGGGAGCAGATGTAGCGGAGGCGAAGGAATTGGGAATAGGGGATGGCATTTTTGCAGGTGGGTGGGAGGAGGTGTATTCCAGGTAGCTGTGGGAGTCAGTGGGCTTGAAATGGACATCTGTTTCTAGGTGGTTGCCCGAGATGGAGACAGAGAGGTCCAGGAAGGAGAGAGAAGTGTTGGAGATGGTCCAAGTGAACTTCAGGTTGGGGTGGAAGGTGTTGGTGAAGTGGATGAAGTGTTCGAGCTCCTCGTGGGAGCATGGGGCGGCGCCAATGCAGTCATCAATGTAACGGAGGAAGAGGTGGGGTTTAGGGCCAGTGTAGGTACGGAAGAGGGATTGTTCCACATAACCTACAAAGAGGCAGGCATAGCTTGGGCCCATGCGGGTACCTCTTCCTAAGTTCCTTTTTGCTTTCCAAAGCTCCTACTTAAAAAGTCTTCACCTCTTCTTCCAACCAAAGCGCATAAATTCACACTTTCCCACATTGTTTCCCATCTGCCACTTCTTTGCCAACTCTCTTAGCCTGTCAAAGTCCTTCTGCAGCCTCCCCACTTCCTCAACATTACCTGCAATTTCACCTATCTTTATGTCATCTGCAAATTTAGCAACAATGCCTTCAGTCCCTTTGTCCAGATCATTAATGCATAACGTGAATAGTTGTGGTCTCAACACAGACCCTTGTAGAACTCCACCAGTCACCAGTTGTCATACTGAAAAAGACTCCATTATCCCTACTCTCTACTTTCTGCCAGCTAATTCTTTATCCATTGCCAGTACCTTGGCCCTAACACCATGGGTCCTTGTCTTATTTTGTGTGGCACCTTGTCAAAGGCCTTCTGGAAATCCAAATAGATCACGTCCACCAAAGGCCTTCTGGAAATCCAAATAGATCATGTCCACTGGCTCTCCTTTGTCTATCTTGTTTGTTAGCTCCTCAAAGAATTCTAACAGATTTGTCAGGCATAATCCGTCTGTGATGAAGAGGTGCTGACTCAGACCTATTTTACCGTGCACTTCTGAGTACTCTATAATCTCATCCTTCATTATGGACTTTAAAATCTTACCAACGATCGATGTCAGGCTAACTGTGCTGCCATAGAAGGGTGCTGTGGGTAGAGCTTGGGGGTATTACAGGTGACTGTGCAGTGGACCGGGCTGACACAAAGAGAGTGGTCCCTTTGGAATAATGAAAGGGGAGGGCAAAAAAAAAATTTGTGATGGTGGTTGTGTCACGTTTGAAATGGAGCTGAGGATGATCTCTTAAATATGGAAGCTAATGGGATGGAAAATAAGGGAAGGGTAACCCTATTGTGGATGTAAGAGCGAAGGGAAAGGGTGGGAGCTGAAACTGTAAAATAGATGCACACGTGGGGGACATTGTCGCCTATGGAGGTTGAGGGTCTCCTAGGTTCGGGAAAAAGAAAGGCATATCAGAGGCATTAATGGAAGGTTATGACAAACTAGAGGGACAGAATCCTCACAACAGGCAGTAATCAGAGTAGCTGTTCGGGAGCTTTGAGTAGAGGCTGAAATGTAGATCCCTCAATTTGTACATTTGTTGGTAAAGTCAGTAGCCAATACTGACTGAGTCAGCAAAGGTGAAAGCATGGAGAGGGCACTCAGTGTGAACGTTTCCTTCAGCTGTGATTATCGGCATGCCCACCAGAGGTCACACTTATACAATTATCTCCATCCCCAGACTGCCTGAAGTCACATAACAGCAAGTAATAGCCCAGAGATAGTAGGAGCTGCCGATGCTGGAGAATCTGAGACAACAAGGTGTAGAGCTGGATGAACACA
>JAHRHZ010000040.1:23151837-23195067 GCA_024137785.1 Ginglymostoma cirratum | reverse complement strand
CAGCTTTCCTGCTCCTCTGATGCTGCTTGGCCTGCTGTGTTCATCCAGCTCTACACCTTGTTGTAGCAGGTTATAGTCCAACAGGTTTATTTGAAATCACAAGCTTTCAGAGTGTAGCCTCTTCGTCAGGTGAAGCGAGAGAGAAGCACACAGACACAGAATTTATGGGCAGAGAGAAATCAATGGCAGAAAAATCAAAAGACCATACAAATGGTGTAAGTGGCATGTCGAATAATAAGTCCCTGCAGGTGATCCGAAGTCAGAAATCACACGACACCGGGTTATAGTCCAACGGGCTTACTTGAAAACACAAGCTTTCAGAGCCTCAGACATAATAGGTACTGCAGATGCTGGAGAATCTGAGATAACCAGGTGTGGAGCTGGATGAACACAGCAGGCCAAGCAGCATCAGAGGAGCAGGAAAGTTTCTTTAGCTGAAGAAGGAGCAGTGCTCAGAAAGCTTGCATTTTCAAATAAACCTGTTGGAATGTGACCTGATCTTGTGTGATTTCTGACTTTGTCCACCCCAGTCCAACAGCGGCACCTCCACATCATGATCCAAAGTGTTAGATGGTGTGAGTAAAGTGTCAACGGCTGAATAACAAGTGAAGGGATGACTTATAATCCGATTAAATGAGGCAGAGAAATAATTGTAAAAAAAATTTTGAAATAAGGTGGCGCTGGAGACAAATTAAATGACTGGAATAACATGATGAGTATAAGAGGCACATGCCGAGGGTCTAACCAAAGTCATAAATAATCCAAAACTGTACAAACTAATTAAGTCAGAGAAACCATAACAATTTACCAAGGTAATGGTGACAAAACAGGACAGTAAGGAAGATTTTGCAAATACAGAACAGTGTGGTGAGGTCACATGTAATGCGACATGAACCCAAGATCACGGTTGAGGCCATCCTCATGGGTATGGAACTTGGCCATCAGTTCTGCTTGGTGACTCTGCATTGTTGTGTATCTCGAAGGCCGCCTTGGACGATGCTTACCTCAAGATCAGAGGCTTGCATGTGCTTGACTGCTGAAGTAGTCCCCAACTGGGAGAGAACATTCCTGTCTGGCCATTGTTGTGCAGTGTCCATTCATCTGTTGTCATAGCGTCTGCATGGTTTCGCCAATATACCATGCCTTGGGGCATCTTTGCCTGCAGTGTATGAGATAGACAACATTGGCCGAGTCGCATGAGTATCTGCTGTGTATGTGATGGGTGGTGTTCCCACGTGTGATGGTAGTATCCACGTTGATGATCTGACATGTCTTGCAGAGGTTGCCATAACAGGGTTGTATGGTATTGTGGTCGAAATTGTCCTGAAGGCTGGGTATTTTGCTGTAAGCAATGGTCAGTTTAAGGTTTGGTGGTTGTTTGAAAATGGGAAGTGGAGGGGCAGGGATGATCTTGGTGAGATGCTCGTCGTCATCAATGACATGTTGATGGCTGTGAATAACATGGTGTAGCCTCTTCGCTCCGGGGAAGTACTGGACAACAAAGGGTGCTTTATCAGTTGTATCCAGTGTCTGTCTTCTGAGGAGTTCATTGCGGTTTTTTGCTGCGGCTCATTGGAACTGGCAATCGATGAGTTGAGCATCGTATCCCGTTCTTATGAGGGTGTCCTTCAAAATCTTTAGGTGTCCATTGTGTTCTTCCTCATCTGTGCAGATCCTGTGTCTGTGCAATGCCTGTCTGTAGAGGATGACTTCTTTAATATGTTTAGGGTGGAAGCTAGAGAAGTGCAGCATCATGAGGTTATCCTTGTGGTAGAGTGAGGTACTGACGTGTCCGTCCCTGATGGAGATGTTTGTGTCCAAGAATGAGACCTATTCTGAAGAGTAGTCCATGGTAAGCCTGATGGTGGGATGAAACTTGTTGTTATCACTATGTAGTTGTTTCAGTGATTCCTTGCCATGAGTCCAAAGGAAGTAAAAGTCGTTGATGTGTCTGGTGTATAGCATTGGTTGGAGGTACTACGCAGCAAAGAAGCCTTGCTTGAACTTGTGCATGAAAATGTTGCCATATTGGGGAGAAAATTTGGTCCCCATGGCTGTTCCGTGTATCTGGATCAAGAACTGGTTATTGAAGGTGAAGGTGTTATGGTCGAGGATGAAACGGATGAGTTGAAGGATGGCGTCAGGAAATTGGCAGTTGTTGGTATTGAGTACTGAGGCTGTTGTAGTGATTCCATTGTCATGCGGGATACTGGTGCAGAGTGCCGAAATGTCCATTGTGATGAGGAATGTTCCTGGTTCGACTGGTCCGTAGTTGCTGAGTTTCTATAAGAAATCTGCAGTATCGCAACAGAAGCTGGGGGTGTTCCTTGTACGATGTGTTTCAAGATGGCCTTAACATAGCCAGACAGGGGGTGTTCCTTGTACAATGTGTGTCAAGATGGCCTTGACATAGCCAGACAGGTTCTCACACAGGGTCCCATTGTCTGATGCGATGGGATGTCCAGGTGTGTTGCCATGTGTATCTTCGGAAGTGGGTAGAAGTGTCCTATGCAAGAAGTGTGCAGGATGAGAGTGCTTAGGATACTTTGAAGTTCTGGATCAAATGTCTTGATCAGTCTGTTCAGTTGACGGGTGTGTTCTTTGGTTGGATCAGCAGGTAGATGTCTGTAGTGTTCCTGGTTGTTCAGTTGTCAGTATACTTCTTTGCAGTAATCTGTTCTATTCTGAATGACAATAGCTCCTCCTCTGTCTGCTGGTTTGATGACAATGTTGCTATTGGTCCTGAGAGGATGGATGGTGTTGCGTTGTGCTTGGGTGACGTTCTGCGCTATTTTGTGAGCACGGACAATGAATCTGATGTTGACACATCTCCTGACAGCTTGAACCTACATGTTAAGCCTAGGGCAGTGGCCGACTGTAGGGGTCCAATTCAACTCTTTCTTCTTTGGTAGCTGCACCGTGATCTTGGGTTCATGTTGTGCTACATGTGACCTGACCACACTGTTCTGTATCTATAAAATTTTCCTTACTGTCCTGTTTTGTCACATCAACTGGATAAATTGTTATGATCTTTCTACCTTAATTAGTTTGTACAGTTTTGAATTACGTATTACTTTGGTTAGACCTTCAGCATGTGACTCTTATACCTATCATGTTATTCCAGTATTTATCTCTCTGCCTCATTTAATTGGATTATAGGTCATTCCTTCACTAATTGTTGCGACACTTTACTCACACCGTCTGACACTTTGGATCACCCGCAGAGACTTATTATTCAGCACTGCCCTTGATCTCTCTCTGCCCATAAATTCTGTGATCTCTCACTTCACCTGTCAAAGGGGCTATGCTCCGAAAGCTTGTGATTTCAAATAAACCTGTTGGACTGTAACCTCATGTCTGACTTCTGACTTATTCCACCCCAGTCCAACACTGGCACCTCCACACCATGGTCTCCAGATTGTGGGTTTAATCAGTGATGTTTGACTTTGAACCAAGTGCATTTCAAACTCCTCTTTATTATAAACCAGACCCAGGGTGAAATGAAAGGAATCCAAAAATTTAGCTCAAATCAACTCAACATTTTTTTGCATTATTTTACAAACCCCATCCACTGATATAATCTTGTCAGCGACCCCAGCACCCACCTCCAAAGCCACATTGACTCCATTAGATTCAAGTACAGGGGGTTCTGCTATAACACATGTTCTGGTAATGCGAATTGGCTATAATGTGATTGATGAATAGGGGAACGCTATTTCTAAAATGCAAACTTATGTTGGCTATAATGAAATTCCATTGAAGGGTCTAGGCCCAAAATGTCAAGTTTTCCTGCTCCTATGATGCTGCTTGACCTGCTGTGTTCATCCAGCCCCATGCTTGTTATCTCGGTGACCTTATTGTTGATGTTTTTAAAGATATTGATTTATTTAGAAAGTATTTTAGGAAAAAAAACATTATATTTCAAGATTTTTTTCAAGTCATCCTGCTACCATTGTGAGCTTTCTGAAAATATCAAAGTGCTATTTCTAGCCCAGACACAAGCTCTCTTCTTCAACCCATGGACCAGGGTGCAACTTTTAAAGCTTATTATTTAAGGCACACATTTAAGGGATGATTGCAGCCACTGAGGGGGATAAGGACAGTGTTCTTCAATTTTGGAAGAGCCTTAACATCAAGAATGCATTTGACACTATCGAGGAGGCCTGGGGTGATGTAAGTAAGGAATGCTTGCATGCAGTTTGGTGGAAGCTTCTCACAGATTGTTTTCAAGATTTTAAAGGCTTTGATCCATCAGAGGAGCTCCCAAGAATCCAAGAATATTGTGTTGATCTTGCAAAGCAAGTTGAATTTGAAGAAGTGGAGAGTGAGGATGTTGAAGAGCTACCTGAGTCCCACTGTGAAGACCTCTCTACAGGTGACCTACAACAACTTGTCACTGAGGGGGGAAGTGGAAGCTGGAGATGAAGAAGAAGAAGTCCCGGATGCAGCACCACATGAGCTCTCCACTTCTGTTTTGTCTTCTATCCTAATGGAAATTGAGAAGCATTTGCAGCTCCTGGAGGACAACAATAAAGAACACAACAGGGTGGCAGTTCATGAAATAAAATCTTATCTGGCCCCTATGAACAGCTTCTTCATGGAAGAAGAAAAAGGGCAAAGCAGCAAAAACGGAAAGTCTTTTTTAAGCCAACCCCCGAGAAACAGTCAGAAGGCAATGAACCACAGACATCTGCTTCTGGATGAATTATTTTCCACGCTAACCCTGCCACCACAACTGCACCTGAAGGTGATGATGATGATGACGACCCTCAGCCCCTGCATTAACAACAGAGCAACCGCAAAACCTCCTTCCCCATCAAGTCATCTTGACATTTTTTTCAAGATAAGGTGTTAAATTTATCTTTATTTCATTATTAAGTATGAATTAAACATTTATTCAAACCGTGCTAACCTTTGTGTCAGGTTTTTCAGTGATTTTTATTTGGCGGTCTGCCCCTAAACCTGATTTTCCCATAAACCCCGTTATTTCTACAAACGCTATTTTCCATAAAGCGATGTTGTGGAGGAACGCAACTATCGTGTTATAGCAGAACTCCCTATTTTTGTTTAACAAGATCTAGGATCATTCTAATTGAATTCCATTCTACATCCCAAGAAATGTCTGTTCCCATCCCACACCTGAGCAAATTGGTGCAATCCAACCCAGCGACACATATTGTTTAGGTTCTCTAACACTGAACATTTTACTCAGGACCTCAATCTGTGGGAAAGGCCCAGGATGCGAATGTTTCGAAGGCGGTAAAGTGGCAGCCTGCCCTCGGGCCACCTCTGTCCAGTCTAACCGCTGACTTGCCGAGAAGGTACCATTTCCTTCCAGGACATATGCTGCTCCTTAACACTGCACCGCAATCGGCACAATCAGTTTATGGCTGGACATGGACGCAAGCTCAGCTCTCGTTTCCATTCATAATGATTCTCCGAACGATCCACCACTCTAGGAAACCTCCTGAGCACTCCTGTTTAACATGACCCGGACCTTATCTAAACAGGGCGCTCCATGCGGCCGTGTGAGCTCTACGTGAACAAACTTAGCAGACTCAGCCATGCCTGGAAAGGAGGGAGGGATTGAGTGAGTGAGGTAGATGAGGGAGTGAGCTAGGCGGGTCAGGGAGTGTGAGTGAGTGAGTGACTGAGTGAGGTAGGTGAGGAAGTGAGTGAGGACGGGAGTGAGCTGGGTCAGGGAGTGAGTGAGCTGGGTCAGGGAGTTAAGTGAGTGAGTTGAATGAGTGAGAGAGTGAGTGAGGAAGTGAGTGAGTGAGATGGGTGAGTGAGAGAGAGAGAAGAAGTGAGTGAGTGAGGGGTGTGTGATGGAGTGAGCTGGGTGAGGAAGTGAGTGAGATGGGTGAGGGAGTGAGCTGGGTGAGGGAGTGAGTGAGTGAGGAAGTGAGTGAGATGGATCAGGGATTAAGTGAGGGAGTGAGCTGGGTGAGGGAGTGAGTGAGTGAGGAAGTGAGTGAGATGGGTCAGGGATTATTAAGTGAGGGGGTGAGCTGGGTGAGGGACTAAGTGAGAGAGTGAGTGAGTGAGATGGGTCAGGGGGTAAGTGAGTGAAGGGGGAAGTGACCTGGGTCAGGGGGTGACTGAGTGAAAGTAAGGGAGTGAGGGAGGTAGGTGAGGGAGTGATCTGTGTCAAGGAATGAGGGAGTGAGTGTGCTCTACAGCTGCCTCTGACTTGGTGAGAGGGACGTGGGGTGGAGGAATGTGCCGGAAAATGAAAGAAAAGTGGGCGATTTGATAAAGGTGTGTGTGTGCAGGGGGTCTGTCTGTGTGTGTATCTGTGTCTGTGTGGGGTGTGTGTCTGTGTGGGGGTGCGGGGGAGGGGGGGGTCTCTGAGTGAGTTCGTCGAGGGGCGGCCTGGATACTACTGTCTGATTTGGGTAAATGGTAAACACTGTGGGGTCTGAAGCAGGGAATGGATGACCCCGGTGTGAACAGGGAGTTGGACAGTGTTGGAGATTGAAACAGGAATTTTTCGGTGTTGTCAGTCCCTCTCTCGGTGTCCAGGCGGAGCGCTGTGCGCTGATGATCATGCTAGGCCCTGCCACAATCCAGTGTGATCCATTCACCGTACCCGCCTCGCCCCCTCATATAAAAGCTGTTCGCAGACTCGGTTCAGCCGCCACTCAGAACTCTGAGCACTTCTGTGCACATCTCAGCCAGGGAGAGAGAGAGAGAGAGAGAAAGAACACAGCGCAGTGTAAAGGCAGAGGGATTTCCTCGGGGAGCGGGGGGTGACTGGAGAAGAAACCCCCACATTCACAATCAAAAAGAAGCATCTTTTCAAAGGCGAGCAAGAAAAGAAAATGGCAAAAATCTGGATGGTATTTCTCGGGGCTGTAGCCCTGGCTGTTTTACTACAGATTAAGGTAAGTAACCGGGGTATGTGTGTGTGCTGGTGGTTAAGGTGGTGGTGTTGGGGAAGTGACAGTCTGGCTGACTGTAACACTGGGACAAAGCCCCTAACCCAATGGTTCCCCAGCCCTTTCTCTCTGTGAGAGTGGGGGCATACAGCCGGCTCACGTTTACCACAGATTCCACTGGGAACGGTTTCAGAAGTTGCAAGGAACCTCTATGTTTCTGCTCCAAGTGTGTGATACTGAATTACCTGTGAGACAATGGAAGCTTGGATCTGGAAAGTACCCAATTCCTTGGAATTGCTCTCAGTATTTCTCAGGATGTGGGAAGTAACCCTCTTGTTCCTCCTCGCCCCCATCCTCTCTCTCCCACCCCCCTCCCTCCGCTGTTACACCGGGCTGGGCGGTGGGGTAGTGTAGTGTAGATTTGCTGTCCTCCCTCTGGTCCGGGAGTGGAGCCGCCAGCACCGTCCCCCTGTTGTATAGAGGTCCCTGTATTATCCCGTTGCTGTGTGGCTGTGGACATGGAGCTCAGGGAGTGATGAGGCTGAGGGGCCCTCTCTGTGGGACCCTTTTACCATTGGCAGGACGGGGGGGGAGGGGGGGATGTGTGGAGGGAAGGAACAGAGACCGGGCTTTTCCTTAGAAACACCGCAGCACTCTCCTTTCCGGGTCTTTGTCCCCAGTCCCGACAGGAATTCGGCACCAGCCCATTTCGACATTGCCCTCGGCTCGGAATTTGGGGAACGGGGTGCTGCTGGAGATAGAGGTCAGCATGAGCTCATCCCACTTGGTTCCATATCCGAAAAAAAACTAAACGTTGGAACGAATTTCAACGCCAGTGAAATCCTCCACGTCCAATGACCCTCCCCTTCCCCCACTCTCCATGTCTCCAACACCCCACGCAGTGAGATATCGATTCCTCCTCTTCACCCCACACAATGAGATATCGAATAGGGAGTTTGCCTTCTCCCTGACTTTCCCCTGGAATAACCAGGTGCTGTGTACTGGGGAATAGCTCAGGGGGTACAACATCCTTCACTGTGGGGCACAACATCGCCAGTCAGCAGGAGGGTTACGGAGCAGGAGCACCGCCACCTTTTCCAGGTATGTTCTGGAAAATATAAAACCCACCCGTTGGG
Source organism: Ginglymostoma cirratum (assembly GCA_024137785.1). Lineage (NCBI taxonomy): Eukaryota > Metazoa > Chordata > Chondrichthyes > Orectolobiformes > Ginglymostomatidae > Ginglymostoma > Ginglymostoma cirratum. The sequence goes on along the minus strand of JAHRHZ010000040.1, from coordinate 23,187,050 downwards.
AGAGAGACCTCTGGAGGTCTGGGACTTGAAGTCGGATCTGTTGTTGCCTGTGTTCCCATTGTGTGCTGAGTGGGTGTGACCGTGTTTGACGAGCTCTTTCTTTCTCTCTCTGCAGGCGGACAGTAACTTCACAGAGGTCTCACTCACAGACGCCGCCACTCGCCAGAACGCCAACGATTCTGCCTCCAGCTCGTCCTCGAACGGAGGCTCGAACCCGATCACGAATTCACCCAGCCCGAGCTCCACCAACAGCACAGGCCGGGCCACTAACCTGCACTGCTCTGCCAGCGTGCTGCTCCCGCTAACCATCATCGCCTACCTCTGCTGCTAGGGACGGGGGTAACAGGCAGCAGCTCTGGTCAAACAAACCATCCCTCACCAGCGAGAAACTCATGATAGGCAGACAACTCCTCCGGGAGAGATTTCCTCTCTGTGTGTGTCCCCTTCGCTTTTCAAAACTCGTCGGCGGTGTAAAACTGAGTCTTCTGTTTAAGCCAAAATGATTTCCCTCCAGTTCCCTGAAATCAGTCAGTTGGCGTCGAATGTATTCTCTCTGTATGTATGTGTGTGTGTGTGTGTCTGTCTCTTTCTGCTCTGCCCTGATAATACCACGCCTGAAAACCAGCAAGAGGACCTGTGTACCGGCGCCTAGTCCTCCCTTCTCCCCTTATTTTTCTCCTATTTCTGTGTAAATAATTGGACGAGGAACAACTCCCCCCCCCCCCCCCCCCACCCCGCCTACCAACTTTCTGTTGAAACCAGGCCAGACAAGATCCTTCGCCCCACCACTGTCCTAACTTCACTAGAAGCCGGGCCTGTCTCATAAAGGTGAACACCAGCGGGAATTTTGAAAACTACACGGTCAGCGACTGCTCGCTTCAAGGAGAGAGCCTTCCCGGTGCTGGGGCTGAAGATTCGGTTGTCTCAAAGCGCCCACCCACACACCATCTCACATTTACACATGTATTACTCCATTACTTCGAAACTGCTGGAGATAATGACTGCAAAAAAAAATCATTTTTTTCATCTGTTTTAGAGGCTGTCGGTTTCCAGTTTGGTTATCTGATAAAAGCGGTTGAATACTTACAGGCACGTTTTGATGGCACCTGTTCACAAATTGGCGCTTAAAATTTGGAGAACTAAAGAAAACATGAATCTGAAATTCGAGCAGAAATAAAACAACGCTCTTTGTATGTAAACTGCGTCCTCACAAGGTAACAGTTAACAGCCAATGCAAAAGGAAGTGTGAATTCCCTTTTTGCAGGTTACTATCTTTTATAAGTCGACGGTTAGTGCAGTCAGTCACTGACTGTGTTGCCCGTGAACCCGTTACTTGGCACCTTTCTAGTGCCCAGTCCGAGTAAATTTCTGATACTTTTTAACGGAAGGCATCATTTCATATGGGGTTCACTGTTAACTACGTTAATCGCATTTAGTAAATATAGTTTCTGATTACAGTTTAATATTAGACTAACGTTTCTTTGTGACCATGAAACCAATTTCCAGATGCATTAGTTTTTTTTGTACAAGATGTATTGTATTACAACTTTGTATAATTAATTGCTGTTGATTAAAATGCAAATATTGTTTCGGGGGATTTAATATGTTTCTGCTGTAAATAGAGTTTACCTGGCAAATCATTTTAAAATGTAAGCCTTGCTTCAAAGCTGTTCTGAAAAATTGAAAACCTTTGAACTATTTCAATAAACTGATTGAACACTAGTCTGAGTGTGTGCATGTGTGTGAGAGAAAGAGATTGTATGGGTAACTGCACAGAATTGATGTGTCAAATGGGTTTTCCTAGCTGGATTTTTTTAAAAAAAACCATTCGTTGAAGTTTTTGTTTGAGCCTGAATTATTAGACAAAGGGCTCGGATTACAAATTACAGTTAAATTATGCAGCTGACACAGATATTGTCACATTTGATGTTTTACTACATCATCTTAACTCTTCAATTTACCAATGGCTGGCATGTAATGAACAAAAGATGCATTGATAAAGCATCTTCCATGACCTCAGTGCTTCCTAAACTCCTTTATGACCTATTAAGTCTGTTTGAAATTGAGTAACTGTTTTGGAGGAAATGTTTCATTGATTGTACAAGGCAAAGAAGTTTCACATACCAGACGTGTTAATTACCAAATATTTTGATTTAATAAAGGATTGATGTTATCTAGGACACTGGGAGAATGCCCCTGTCCTTTATTTGAATATTGACCCGGGATCTCTTCATCTGGAAGAATATAGACAACAACTCTAACAGCGAAGAGATAATCCAATTGCATGTTCTGCAAGTAGGGGAATTGGTCACAACATTGTGAATACACTTATAAAAATTTTTGGTTTTTGTTATTTGTAGTGAAGTCATAAGAGCTCTGAAATAAAATCTTCACCCACTTGTTTACAGTATTGTTCTACATGGTTATGAATGCAGTTCTTCCCACAACTATCCTTTCCTCTTTGCAAATTTAATCTTTTCCCATGCCCTGTTCTTTTACAAAGAAAATTTGCCAGTGCAGCTTTCTAAGCTAGTCTTAGATGATATTTTTCCTCCCTTTCATTAAGAAGGCTGTGCACTGAGATTAACACTTCTCTCAAATGTGTTAGTGGAAGAAATCCCAAGCATAAAGCTGTATTATACATCTCAGACAAAATATTTGAGTTTCAATGTTTTACTGATATTTTCATTTTCTCTTCTGTTTTAATTATTCATGGACAGATTCTTGAAAATGAATTTAAACATAAGATCTTTTGGGCCTTGACACAATAGATATGGAGAGGATATTTTACAGGAGAATCTATAATAATTTGAGTCACTGTTTAAAAATCAAGGGTTGCCAATTTAGAACAGAGCTGAATTTTGTTTACTCCCAGAGGTTCATGTGTCTTTGGTTCTCTTCCTGAAAACTTGGTGGAGGCAGAGTCAGAGTATGGCAGATGTAAGTTAATGTGGATATGTGTGAAATGACGTATTTCAGGAGAAACAAGATGCAGAGGGGTTTAATCTAAATGGTACTGTTTGAGGAGGTTTAAGAACAGAGGGATCTAGTGCTGCATGTTTGAAAATCCTTGAAAATGGAAAGGTGAGTTGATAACGCAGAATGTGATTCTTGGCTTTGTTAAAAAAAGGGCACTAAATAGAAAAAACAGGCAGCCATGTGAAACCTTATAAATCATTAGCTGGGCCTTGGCTGAAATAGTGGATGCACAATGGACACCACACTTTTAAGAAAAACATCAGACCTTGAAGACAGCAAGTTTACTATCATAGGATCTCTGCAGTGTGGAAATACGCCCTTTGGCCCAACAAGTCCACACTGACCCTCAGAGCATCCCACCCAAAACCATCCCCCTATAACCCACCTATTCTACACCTCCCTGAACACTATGGGCAATTTAGCATGCCAATCCACCTAACTGGCACATTTTTGGACTGTGGGAGGAAACCAGAGCACTGGGAGGAAACCCACACAGACATGGGGAGAATATGCAAACTCCTCACAGAGGGTCACCTGAGGCTGGAATCAAGCCTGGGTCCCTGGCACTGTGAGGCAGCAGAGCTAACCACTGTGCCACCATGCCACTCCATGCTGCCTTACTAAGATGGTCATAGGGAAGTGTGGGTATAGAGAAGCTGGCCTTTTCTTAGAAACTGAAAAAGACTGAATAGAGCTATTCAACATTATACAGATCTTGTTAGAGAAAGTAGGGAGAAAGTCTTAACTTTGACAAATGTGTTGATAACTAAAGGTCATAGATTTAAAATAATGAATAAAACATCTAAAGGGGCAATCAGAAAATATTTTACACATGTGGTTTGTAAAATCTGGGACACATCACTTGAAAAGTAGGTGAATTCACTTTACATTGAAAGTTTGTTATGATCCCAGCTGATGGACTGCTCAGGTCCCAGAATGAAATCTGTCTTGATAAATCTATGTTCACTTGTTGCACTTGATTACCATGGTAATTAATCATGGAAATATATTTAAATGAGGGTGCACATGTTCTTGAACATCATGTCATAAGTTTGTTACACAAACGTAACAGAAACCAAACAAAGCCACTTACATTTTTATAATAGTCAGAAAGACCTTAACATTAACAACAAAACAAAGTTTCAAAACTTACACTTTGACAAACACTCAATTCGGATAAATTTCATGTCTATCCCAACTTTTTAAGTTTTTAATCAACTGACACCTTCAAGTGTTTCTTTTCCATGGACTGTAGAAACAGTTTTTTGCTTTCTGAGTTCATGGGCACAAACTTTTCAATGTCAAATAACTTTTTGAACTGTTTGGAAAAAAACATTCAGAGAACTGACCGACATCTAAATGCCCCTCTATTAAAATAATAACTCCACTCCAAAGAGAAAAAGTGAAATGATATCCTTAAGAGGTAATTTTATTTTATTTATTTAATTTTCTATCAACGCTTCTTATTATCACTACTTCTATGTTATATGAATAACAATAATGATATATTTATGCAGTCTGATTTTCATAACAAGCATTTCTACATTAGTCAATTTTGATCATGGAATTTGGCTTCCTTCATGGTTACTCTTCACAAAGCATCCATAATACCATGATTCTTGCCAGGTAATGAATGATTTTTAAATTGTATGGTTGCAACATTAAAACAGACTAAGATTTATGCCATGGAATCTTTCCAAAAAGAAAACTAACAGATTGTGTCTTATAAAACTCGCAGACCCTCCAAATTTGTTGGACATGTAAACGCTGAATTTCTGTAGAATGAACACAACACTCAGGGTCTCTTTCGCTATCCTTGAATATTTCTGTTAGCGCACATTCAGCTTTTGCAAAAAATAACTGAATGGCAGTTTGATTCCCCATCTTATCTTCTCGTAATAATTCAGGACCACAACTGATATCGCTGGCTGGCTTCTAAGTTATTTGAATGACTTTTCATAATTTGGTGTTGCTAAAACTTAGGTGATTGTCAGCACAGCTTTCAAGTTGTCAAAAGCAGCCTGGCATTCTTTAGTCCGTTCTTTTGTCTTTTTTTCAATAAATTTGTCAAAGGAGTCACCACAGTGCAGACTTGTGGAACAAATGCCCAATAAAGTTCAGTCATGCCAATGTATCACAGAATTTCAAGATTTTCAGCCAGCATCTGTTAATCAGGTTTGCTCCAGTGTCTCTCAGTATCTCGAGAGATAGTAGGAACTGCCGATGCTGGAGAATTTGAGATAACAAGGTGTAGAGCTGGATGAACACAGCAGGTCAAGCAGCATAAGGGGAGCAGGAAAGCTGACATTTTGGGTCTAGAAGAAGGGTCTAGACCCGAAACATCAGCTTTCACGCTCCTCTGATGATGCTTGGCCTGCTGTGTTCATCCAGCTCCACACCTTGGTATCTCTCAGTATCTCTCCTGGTTTACCACCATGGTTTGAAGAATGAGGAAATAGCTCTCCTTTTGAATTAAAATGTTCAGAAGCCTCCTGTGAATTCAACACCAGGTTTCCCCAGTTTGGGTAAGATAAAGATGAAAGAGTGAGTAGCATTAACACGTAGTACAAGAATAGAAAATGAATTAAGCATTACTTTCCTGAAAAGTCTCACAGTGATTTATTTTAGTGTGACCCTTCAGGGTCACAGGGTCAAGGCCCGAAGCGTCAAGCTTTCCTGCTCCGCTGATGCTGCTTGGCCTGCTGTGTTCATCCAGCCCCACACCTTGTTATCTCCAGCATCTGCAGTACCTATTATCTCTGCTTTGTGCTGATGTTGGTCTTGGAATTGTGGTGGACGACCCCAGATCCAGGCACAATGGCTAAGGCACTTAACAAGAAGGACTGTAATGTTGAACTTTTAACTTTATTTCTTTATATTTATATTCTATGTCTTTGTTTATTTTCTTTATTTTTAAGATGGTGCCAGACAGTGGTGACATTATACAACATTTTTCACTATATTTGTAATGTATACATGTAACATGTACACATGACAATAAATAAATCAAATAAATACATCAAATAAAAGTATACATATGTTAACAAGCCATTTCTGTTCATGGTAAATCAGGAGGTAAACAAAAGGTTGACTTCAAACTAAAGTTAAAAGTTTCTACTTTCAGTTAGCTGATCCCAGCCAGTGGAGTATTACAGTTATAACTTGGAGCTCCACAGGTCTAGAGTAGGCTCCCTACTTCTGATCACTATCCAGTGCCTCTGCTGTGATGTGTGTACAATGGATGAGGACTAGACCAATTTCTACATTGATTTTGATATTCAGTGATTAGATTCATGTTCTCAAAGAATGCAAGTTGGGGACATTCTATCAGGATTGTTAGTTTGCTTTAAATTAAGAGTGGCATGGTGGCTCCGTGGTTAGCACTGCTGCATCACATAGATTCCACCCTCGGGCGACTGTCTGTGTGGAATTTGCACATTCTCCCTGTGTCTGTCTGGGTTTCTTCTGGGTGCTCCAGTCTCCTCCCACAGTCCAAGGATTTGCAGGTTAGCTGGATTGGCCATGGTAAATTGCCTGTGGTGTTCAGGGATGTGCAGGCTAGGTGGGTTAGCCATGGGAAAATGTGGGGTTACAGGGATTGTGTGGGAGGGGGGTTGGCCTGGGTAGGATGCTCTTTGGAGGGTTGGTGTGGACTAGATGGACTGAATGACCTGTCTCTACACTGCAGGGATTCTATGATTACCTTCTAATGATTTCTCTGAAAAAATTGATGCTCAGACTGAAAAAAAAAGTGGAGAAAATTGGATAGAAGCAAAACCCTTGCATACATTGATGAATAAAATGTCATTTGTAGCACATTGGAAGGAGCAAGACAAAGTAAAGTACAAAAATATGCATAACTTACTGAAACTTCCTATTACCATGTTAGGCCAGCTATTCTGATCTGGAATCTTAGAATATGTTCAGGACATAGTTTCTCCTGTATCAAACTCTGCATATTAAAATTATTTTTAATAGGAAATACGTGGTTTAAGAAAACTATAAAATGATTCATATGAAACAATCACAGAATTTCCTGACCACTTGAATCAGAAATATATTCTGACTGAGCAACCAGATAATATTCCATTCACTTCATTAACCATGGCAAGACAGCTGACAAAAATAAACTTAGATTATAACCTGCTACTGCAAGCATTTATTTGTCAAAGACAGACTCCCAAATGCGTTAACGCCCATTAAAGGGACGACAACACTGAAAGACAATGTGATATAGAAGGTAAAGTAAAAGGCCAGATCAGTAAAGTAACTAAAATGATGGACAAACAAGCCCTGAAATAAGCTTGAATTCAATAAGAAAAACCTTTGCCAAGAAACCAAAAGTGCCTAAACACAAGTCTTTCCATGTGCATGGACAACAAAGTGTTAAGCAAATTTCAGATGCTGATCAAACATTTCATACTGTCAACCTTACACAGCAAGGCAATGGTGCCATGGGATCAGAAGCCTTCACATCAACATTGTACATCTACAAAAGGCAGTTGACACACCCTAAAAACCTAAAGTGTGCCAACATATTCCAACTACACATCCTAAAAGACATATAACTCTGTAAGTAGCACCCATTGTACAGCCCACAAAAGACTGTCTCACAGTGTATAACAGATTACCAATCTTGTGTCAGTGGGACACACACTGCAGTGTCAATATACAAACTCAGTCTGACTTCCTGAATGCTTCTACCCAGTAGATACAATTAGTCCAATATTGGTAGGCTTATGAATATGCTGAGAACTCAACGCATTGACCATTCATCAAATTCAAGCCACATCCACGCACATTAATTCGCTTGGCAGGTTTCTTGTCAATTGCAATACTATGACCCCAGGAAAGACATGATTCTGAAAGACAATGCATGGCAAAATGTCTTAGACACCTGCCTTTTGCATTTGAAACTTGAGAAACCCATTACTTTTGGCTTAAAAGCCCTGTTATCTGTTTAAGAAACTACTCCAGCATTGTGCAAGAAACTTTAGCTCTGGTATTTGGCATCCTGTGTTTTCGGACCTACTTACCTGGCAAGAAATTCACCTTTGAAACAGACATTAAGACACTAAAAATTATCTATCATAAACCAAGAACAAGGGCAAGGATATGATTTTGAAGTCAGACCCAGCTATCAGGATGATTGCATCTAATTCATTGAGCATTTTACCCAATCTATGCAAAGACTGAGATGTCCCTCTTGCTCTACACATGGAGACTCTAGAAATTAAAGATGTCCTAAGACAGATTATGTTACTTTTTCACCAGAACCAGTACGACCAATTGCAATCAGCTCAGCTGCAAAAGTTGCAAAAGATCATTATTTAAGGATGGTATGACAGTATTAAGGAAGTTCCTGAGAACATTCACTCATTTTGGCCATACAAAGACTAACTTGGTATGCTGTGGCATGCCATTTTCAATTGCAAACAAGTCCTAATACCAAAAAGACTACATGTATCTTTAGGGTCACACAGGTATTGAGTGCATAAGAAGGCTGGCAAGTGAGTCTGTGCACTGGCCAGAATTGAATAAAAATCATCCATGTCTCATGAATGAGACATGCTAAATACCAACCCCAGTAGCAGAGGAGGCCACTACATCCACACAATATGCTGTCTACTCTTTGGGCAAAAATAGCAATGGATATATTCGTGGTGCATGGAGAAAACTACAGGGTATTGTTCTTCACAGGCAAGGGAGAATGAGACAGAGGCACAATGACAATTATAGGAGCTGGAGTGGACTATATTCAGCCCATCCAGTCTGCTCTGATATTTAAAAACCGAAAGAACTGCAGATGCTGTAAATCAGGAACAAAAACAGAAGTTGCTGGAAAAGCTCAGCGGGTCTGGCAGCATCTGTGAAGAAGAAAATCAGAGTTAACGTCTCGGGTCCGGTTTAGTTCTGAGGAAGGGTCACCAGGCCCAAAACGTTAACTCTGGTTCTTTCTTGACAGATGCTGCAAGACTTGCTGAGCTTTTCCAGCAACTTCTGTTTTTGTTTCAATTCTGATATTTAGTACAATCATGGTTCAATGCCTTTTACCCACACGATCCCCACAATCCTTTGTGCGATTGAGAACCAAAAATTTATTAACCTCTACTCTAAATGCAGCCGACTTCGTTTTAACTGGCGCCTTATACGCCACTCTTGATAAACCAGCAAAGCTTCTTCAAGTAACGCAAAGTTAACTGTATAATTCTGTCCAGTTATTATAATTTTTTAAAAAGAAGTTCACCCAATGTCAATGTACTTGTACAATTGAATGGCTGCACGAAATATCAACAGTTGTCTTAATTTCGAGTCAATTTCTCCTCAAATACCCCTATCTCTTGCGATGTCCGAATAGTCTGAGGGTACGGGTGAGAAGGCTCTTTGTCAGTAAGTTTATCTAAGGAAAAGTTTCAAAATTATTGAAGTGATTTATCCTGTAAAGAAAGTACAACAGTGATGGGTATACGCCTTGCATTATGTTTTTATTATCTAGTGAGTGTTTTTTTAAGCATTAAGTGGCCCTCTTGATTATCCGGAATATTGGTCGATTAGTACCCATATTGCCCTAGATGCCGGATAATAAAAAAAACTCACTTTTTATTAAAGACTGTGCTTCCACAGCCCTCTGTGGTAAAGAATTCACCACCCTCCGAGTGGTATCGGTCTCGGTCTGAAATGGCATCCTCCTTATCTTTAATCTATGTCCTCTTGTTGTAGGCTCCCCAACACATGGAAATGACTTGCCTGCAGCTGGGCAACCGTTTGAGTATTTTGTACATTTTAATGAGGTCATCAGCATCATAGAACCCCTATAGCATGGAAACAGGCCTTTCAGCCCAACAAGTCTGCACTGACCGTCAGAGCACCCCACCCAGACCCATTCCCCCTATAACCTACCCATCCCTGAACACTATGGGCAATTTAGCATGGTCAATCCACCTAGACTGCACATCTTTGAATTGTGGGAGGAAGCAAGAGTACCCAGAGGAAACATGGAGGCAGAGGATGGAATTGAACCCAGGTCTTGACGCTCTGAGGCAGCAGTGCTAACCACTGAGCCACTGTGCCACCCACTTTTTTAAGCTCGAGACAATACAGGCTCCCCATCACCCCGCTAGCCCTATGGAATCCCACCCTGCAATAGACCTTTCCTCAAGTCACCTTTGTCATTAAATTAGATCAGAGTTGGTCTGAATTTCAATCCCATTTACTCATTTTTGACCTGTGCATTACCTAATGCAAACCTGCCAGTCTTGGATTTGATCAAATTTAATTAACCCAGCATCTAAAATCTTTTGGTAGAACAAATTCCATATTTGCACAAATCCATGTATAAAAATACAATTGGCCCATAACAAAAGGGACAGGAGTAGGTAGTTCAGCCCCTCTAACCTGTCCGCCATCCAATAGGAACATTGCTGATCCAATATTCTTCATGTCTACTTTCATGCCCTTTCCCTATAACCCTTGATTTCCTCTATTGATTAAGAATGTATCCATCTCAGTTTTAAATATACACAAGGACTTTGCCACTACAGCTCTTCATCTCAGTCCTAAATTGGTGCCCCTTTATTCTGAGACTATGCCCTCTAGTCTTAGACTCTCCTATGAGGGGAAGCATCCTCGCAACCTTTACTCTGTTAAACCATAAAGAATCCTATATGTTTCAATGCAATCACCTCACATTCTAAATTCCAGTGAATAGAGTGCCAACCCTTTAAGTCTTTGCTCATAAGACCATACCAGGGATCATCCTTGTGAACCTTCTCTGAACTCCCTCCAATGAAATGATCTCTTTCCTTAAATAAATGAGCCAAAACTGCTCACTGTACTCCAGTTGTGGTCTTGCCAGCACTTTGTAAAGTTACAGTAAGACTTCCTTACTCTTATATTCCAAACACTAGAAGTAATGCTGTACATTCTATTAGCCCTCCTGATTACCTGCTGCACCTGTGTGCTAGCTTTCAGTTTCATGCATATGTACCTCCAGATCCCTTTGTGTTGCACCTTTCTGCAGTTTTTCTCCATTTAAAGATACTCTGTTGTTTTGTTCTCCCTTCTGGAATGAACAACTTCGCAATTTCACACATTATAGTCCATTTGCCAACTTTTTGCTCTCTTACATAACCTACGAAAAACTCTCTGTAGTGTTTGTGTCCCTCTCACAACTTGCCTTTCCATCTATTTTTGTGTTATCTGCAAATTTGGCAACAATACCTTCACTTCCTTCCTCCAAGTGATTAATGTATATTGTAAACAGTTGCAGTCTCGCCACTGATCTCTGTGGGACCCCACTAGGCAACAGGTCCCCAACCTGAAAAAGAATCCCTTGTCCTTCCTAATTTCACTCCTGAACGGACGAGATCTAATTGAAAGACTGTATGCCCTTGCTCTTGTTTCTGTTGCCAGAGGACATGAATACTAGTTATGAAATCTGCTGAATTTTTTCATCATTTTAAACATAGCAGTCACAACACCCTTTAGTGCACTATCTTTATTTTTCTCTCTACAGACATTACCAGACCCGCTGAATTTCTTCAGCAGGTTCTTTTTTTTTTAATTTCAGATCTTTACTGACTGTATCTGTAGTATTTTACTTTTATTTTGTCTTTCTGCACACTTCCAAGGCCAATATGTCCTTCCTGAGATTCATTGCCCAAAACTGATAGCAGTGCTTCAGGACTTTGTACATTTGAAACATAATTTCACTTTACCTGAGAATTCCAGCTTCCTCGAGATAAAAGCTGATATTGTACTAGATTAGACCGTTTGATTAAAATTTGCAGCTATAGACAGGACTTTAATGTTTTGTTTTCCTAGATACTCTTAGCTCCTTCATTTCACATTTAATAAGTATTCTGATTCCTCACTTTGAGGCAGAATTTAACAATCATGTCTGGTGGGTGGGGCGTGGTGTAAAATTCTCTGGATGGTCTTCCCACTGTCCTCATACCCAGCCTGACCTGACTGCAGCGGGCACAGGAGATAGGCAAGGCCTAGGTCCTATGAGGAGGGTCCTTCTCAAGAGTGAGAGTTAGAGGCCACTTTTCCAATCAATTAACGTTACTCAAGCATTAAGTTGCTGCAAGACAGCCGGTATTGGTGAGGATGCATTCCCTACTGACTGTCAGGGGGTGGGGGATGTGGGAAACCGCACTATCCGAAAAATCCTGCCTTTGAATTCAAACTTCCTTACTCCACACTTCCTTACATTGAATTCAATTGGCCACAGCTGCTTGCATAATATAGTCAATTTATATTCCGTCATGGCCTACAGCAGCATCTCTGATCTTTACTGTGCTTCTCAACTTAGTGACATCTGGAAAGTTGGATAAATAACTCCCCACTATTATATCTAGGTCATTGGTATATGCGATGAAAAACTGAGGACAGATCTCCGGAGAACACCATTTGTCACATCACACCAACCAGGGTACTGTTACCATGATGTGAAGATGAAGAAATCTATTTCCGTCCTTTTAACTTCCTTTTGGTCAGTTGTAATAAATATATGTCATTTCTTTTTTAACATGCAGTTATCACAGTTTATTTAAAATTTTTTCAGATCAAAATGAGAAAAAGGAATTTTATAAACTGCTGCCTCAAAAAAATAATAAAAATGCACATCAAACATACGCACAAACGCAAACGCACAAAAGCAAGTAGTTAGTTTAATAGAGGAAATTACAAGCAGGATGATAAAGGGAAATGCAGTTTAAAAGCTCTTTCAGTCCTTCTTTTGTGAGTATGAAACCTGAGTTCACGGCTGTTTAGCTGCTGTATTGCTTCCTTATCTGTATTGCAATTTATACTACCACTATTTTTGGTAAATGGTTGTCTTCTAAGTTGCTTGTTTGTAAGGTGATAAGGCACAGGAAGAAGAAATTCTTTCTTGCCAATCTGTTTTTGCTTCTCTGGCTTCTATGCCAAGAAAGCTGCTGAAATATGGCTCATTTGAATATTCCCGAGTCTAGCTCTAATTGCCTTTCCAAACTGAATACTTCACAACTTTTCATCTCCCAGTATGTAAATTTATCATACAATTGTGAATTAAGCAAGGTATGCAAAATTCTTGATGCTGTCTTCATTGTCAGCTGTCACTGTCTTTGGATTTATTTGATCATTTTAATGTATTCAGGTTTTGTATATCTCATATTGATTTCACAAAACATGCCTCAATTAGTGGCCAGGTAATCACAGGGACCATTTAGGTCAGTGCTTGTCCTTTTATAGAGATTAGCCTGTGAAGGTCTCAGGTTTTAAAACCAGATGATAGAATTTGATTAGCGATCGAGCGTATTTGTCATCATTGTGAGAAATGGAGTAGTGGTGTAGTGACCATCCAGAAGCCCAGGCCAACGTTCCGGGGACAGAAATTTGAATCCCATGATGGCAGATGATGAACTTCAAGTTCAATAAAAATCTGATTAAGGAGCGGGCCTAATGGCAACCTTGTAACCATTGTTGATGTTGTGAAAAAAAAACCCAACTTGTTCACTTATATTCCTTATGGAAAGAAATCTGTCATCTTACCTGGTCTGGCCTACATGTGACTCCAGACCTACAGCGAAGTAGTTGACTAATTGAGATGAAGAACAATTTCTGCAGTCAAAAGGTAGTGAATCTAGGTAACTCTCTGTCAGAGAAGGCTGTAGAGGCCAAGTCACTGAATATATTTGAGAAAGAGATAGATACAATTTTAGATTTTAAAGGTATCAAAGGATATGGGGAGAAAGCAGGAACTTAGCATTGAGATAGAGGATGGGCTATGATCACATTGAACAGTTGCGTAAGCTTGAAAGGTCAAATGGTTTCTAAGTTTCTTTGATTGATAATTGCCCTTTGGATGATTAGGGGCAGGAAATAAATGCTGATACAGCCAGTGATCCTAGGAACAAATATAAGAAAATGCAAATGTTTTGTCCCTAATCTCAATCGGTGACCTCTCTATATTTTAATGTTTGGAAAACCATGACCAAGAAATTTACAATTTTTTTTGCCTTGCTGTTTTAATACTTAGAAGTTTGCCCATCTCACATGCCATTATATTCTTCATTAACATTCATTTACTTAGATTAAATGCACTGAATTCTCCGCCTTTAGATTCTTCTGTATAGCAGTTATTTTCCCTCTTTCTGCGCTGTAAAAATAGATACAAAGGATCAATTGAAGTATCTGCCACTTCCTTTTCCTCCATTGCTGTCTCCTATACTAAATGAGCTCTGACACTCTGTTTCTATTTTCTTATCTTGAAGTACTTATCTAGCCTTTCACTGGGAACTTTGATACTTCTTGAACTTTTTTTTTCCATTTTTCTTCTTTCACTTCTGATTATGATCTTTGTATTGGGTGCAGCTCTTCCAGTCTCTTGGATTACCACTATTATTCAGCATTACACAAGCATTTCCTTCCAGCCATCACCAATCTTAGTTACTGGCCAGTGCTGCTTAGCTGCAGAAGCAACACTTATATTTTCATTTTAAAGACATGAACTGATTTTGAACTACCTGAAAACACCTTTGAATAACTCCCACAATTTGTCCGCAGATTTTCTCAGGCACAGTCGAGCCTGGTATTGTTATGGTCAATTTTTTTCTCACCCCTTCAAAATGTGCTTCTCCTTAATTTAGTTTAAGTCGTTGATTTGTGATTTTTTTTTCTTCTTTTAAAGAGAATATCAAAGTTGATGACCGTACGGGCAGTATTTGCAACCTGTTCCTTTAAAATCATACACATTAATTCCTAAGTATTTTTGGAGAGTCATGTTTCTTTTTATTCTAACTTTTTGATCTGATTTGAAAACAGCTGAGTAGAGATACTTTGAACCATAGAATGGTTACAGCAGAGACAGAACCTCCAGCTCAATATATTTCCCTGTCTCCACACCCACCATCCCAACATTACCCTTCCACCAAAGCCTAACAAATCTTTTCTGTTTGTTATGGACCAGATCAGACCCCCTCAAAATATAACAAGAAGGTGGCCTAGACCATTTTTTTTTCTTATTTTAAAGGTAATTGTGTGGTGCTGTGTTCTAGGTTCAATTTGATTGGCTAAACTACTCAAGGTTAAACAAGACACAATTTATTCAAACACTATAGTTAAAACAACAAAAAAGAACAGGAATTTGGAATAACAACTCTATTGGAAAGCTTAACAGAATAACAGATTATTTTACTACTAAACAGCTGTTTAAAATAGTAACCAGCCCATAAATATACCCTTGGCAACAGGCAAATTTGGAAAACAGAACTGTTTTACTTGCAACACTAGCAACCCAGGAAAATCATCTAAAGAAAATTCAGAGAGGGGATAGCAACCAGAAGACATTCACTGCCTTCCAACCCTGCTGAGATCCCAGCAATTACTATTGCTAAAAAAGCTAAAATCCTGGTTCTGTGAGAGCTTGACCACACCCATTCAGGATGATTCCATTGTAGCAACTTTTAAAAAAAAACCTAAAACCTCATGAGCTCTTACAGACTGCTTGTTGCCTCTTGTTCAATCTTTCTTATTTAAAAAAAGGGCAAAATAACCTCTTCAAGCCACAGCATCATCACACCTTCAGAAATTTTTCTAATTCTCTTTGCAAAGTGATGATTGAATCTGCCTTCACCACACTCTCAGACAGCGCATTCTAGATCTTAATCATGTGTTCCATAAAGTAAAGTGGGCTTTCCATCTGCTGGCTTCAGTTCTTTTGCAAATCACATTTAATTGTTAGCCTTTGGTTCTGGAATCTTTCACCAATGGGGACAATTTCTCCCTAAATACTTCAAGTGGGCTATGTAAACGCCTCTGTCAGATCTTGCCACTCTCTAAGGAGAACAAGACCAGCTTCTTTGATCTATCTTCACAACTGAAGCCTCATCACTGTAACCAAAGAAATAAAAAAAAGTTAAATGACTAAGAAATTGGATTACAAAATGGAAAAGCGAAAAGAAAAATCTGGAATTGAAAACTAACTCCCCCTTCATCTTCTTAGGCAGTTCTCGTATGGTGTTGTGGGCCCCATACTGGATCCACAAGCTCTGCTACAGGTGGGGCAGCAGTAGGGATGTGAAATATTTGGGGTTTTTGCTTAGCCTCCAGCTTCACCATCTAAGGGACCATGACTTATTTTAGATCCTCAGTTTCTTTTTATATACACGTGTAGAATTTTTTTTTTACTGTTTTCATGTTTCTTGCTAGTTTTCAGAGTTTGGGTGTTGTTGAAAAAAAGGATAGCTTCTGTCAAAGGTTTTCATCTTGATCTCATCAGGGCAAATCACAAGAAAAACAATTTAAGGGGGAAAACCAACATTTATACTTCATGAGAGGAGAGTGCAGATCGCTTGGCAAGTGAACTCTAACTGGTAGAGACATTGTCATGGAGAATGCACCATTTATTGCAGATTGAGAGTTAGCTGCCATATTTTATTTACATTTTAACCCAGGTACATTTACTGTGATTGATTAGAATGTTTCCCTGAGAAATGAACTAGCAAATGGCTGTCATCTATGTTGTTGACTTGAAACAAGTGTGTCATAGGCACTTGTTCCTTCTGTTTGCAGGGAACAGCTTCATGTGTATATGTACCTTCTAGGACACGCGAGTGCGCCACACTACAATTCCAACTGACAACCCTAAATCGGTTGTCAATGTAAATCTTTGCATACTTAGAATTATCCAGCAAATATTGTCCATTTGAGATCACATCTAATGT
Organism: Ginglymostoma cirratum; assembly: GCA_024137785.1. NCBI lineage: Eukaryota > Metazoa > Chordata > Chondrichthyes > Orectolobiformes > Ginglymostomatidae > Ginglymostoma > Ginglymostoma cirratum. The sequence goes on along the minus strand of JAHRHZ010000040.1, from coordinate 23,170,362 downwards.
TGGGCACTATGTTCTAAGTTTTGCAAACATTGGCTGGTTGGGTACAGTCAGAACAGCTGAAGAGATACACTGTTAGATATGAACCACGTATGGCCCATATACCTGTCGGCACACCAGCACAGAAATTCATACCACACATTCCTGTTTATGTGATAGGCAGAAAGTCTTTCTTTGCTCAACATTTATCCTTCAGGTAATCTGATATAGACTGAGAACTTTTCAAGACCAGGAGTGACTGCCTTAGGGCCTTCCATTAGTGTGTTCAATATTCAGAGAAGAATGATCCAGAGATGACTCTTTTGAAGTCTCCCTTACTAGTTTCCTTTCTGTCTCTCTAAAATATGCCAACAGGATTTCCTCTCTGTTCCTACCCACATTGCTAGGACTGATATTACTGGTTGATTGCCTTCCCTGTTTACAGTTTTGCTCCATGACATCGTTGACCTTGAGATCAGGAAAGCAACATATCTTTCTGGGTTCATGTCTGCAGCTGCAGAAGTGTTTGCATTTTCCTCCAACTGTGGAAATCCTTATCATCACAACTTTCCCATCCTTCCTTCTACCACTGGGTACCTTCCTTCACTCCCCACAATATTCCATGTCCTAAACCCCTAGAACTGAAGCAGCCTGTGGTGCCATGTACTTGGATCTGGCTGAGGTCCCCATAAGAGCCTTCACTCTCACTTATGTTTGGAACTGAATCTCAACCTAATGACACCAGCTTCTGATTCATCTCCAAAAGCCAGAGCTCCAGCAGCCTGCTGCATATGTAGTTATGCAGGTCATGAATAATGTCCTGGGCTTCCCACATGTAACAGGATTTTTTTTTAATGGGACTAAGGATCCTTGTTGTGCGTCTATTTATTAGTCCTAGTAAAATTAATATAGATACATTAAAGACTTGGAAAAAGCTGATAAAGAAAAATTTACCAGTCAGCAACCTTTCGTTAACTGTTTACCTTTCTTGCTGATGCTCATGTTCTCTCCTCCCTGCTGCTTTGAAGAATCCACATTCATCAGCTTTTTCAAACCCAAAGGTAAAAGGTGGAAATGCAGAGCAGGAATCACCATGGTCAGAAAGAACAAAAACCTGCCGATGGGGTAAATCAGGAAGTAACATTGGCAGGTGTTGACTGTAAGAGAAAGGCAAAAAAGTACTTGCACACCTATAATATCTTTCATAACCACTGGATTGCCAAAGCACTTTATCAGCCAATAAATTATTTTCAAATGTAGTTGTCATTGCAATGGCAGGTGATGGAAGGAGTGATAAGGATTTTTTTTCCAGTTTATAAACATTTTATGTCAAGGTAAAGGAACTGAATGATTTAAACATGCCCCCTTTCAACTTTGTAAACAGTTATACATTGTCGTGCTGGTATGAGTTTGGAACTTCACAGCACAAAAACACTTTTGTGTTTTACTCGTGTCTGCAAAAATATTAAATGCTGACACAATCGGCTTTCAGATGAAGCAATGTCTAGACCAGGACAGACTGGTAGTTCATGTGATTGTGTTTGGTGTGTGTACTGCAAGTGATATTGCATCTCCCTTACTGGTAATGTCAGCATAGCTTCAGAGTTCATCAAACATTCAGATGTAGAACACAATAAGGATATCAAATCAAACAGTGATGTGTACTCTTCTAAAATATATGCAGTGGCAGCAGCTGCAGAGAGAGACAAAGCTCACAGTACAACTGCAAATGGAGCTGGATCATGACTCACAGTTTGGATGCTCCTTTGTGAACATTGCTGGATTATGCTCGGACGATTTCACATAAATTGATTGTATCAACTTTTAACAATGCGCACAAAGTAAACATTCTGGTTGCTTATAAATATCTTTAGATGTAATATTTGAGTGCTTACCTTTGATTTTGTGGGCTGCCACATTGCTTCTTAAGAATCTTTAAGAAACATTGGCAACCGTAGACAAAGAAGACTGAGTAGCGGACACATTGAGCATGCTGTTCTTGGTTTTCGGTGAATTTGGATTTGGCAATCCTAAGTTTTCCATTAGAACCTGATTAGTACATTTGAGACCTCTAATGCTTGGTTTGAGCAGGCATCCTGCACTCTGTTTACTATGTAACCATAAATTCCAATTGAAATACACAAGGTTCAAATGGTACTTGAATTCAGATCATCCTTCCAAATTTACACCCTTTGTTGTGAATCTAACAGATATGAAGATAAAGTGCTGTGGGAGAAATCATTCAGAGTATGCTTATAAAATAAGGGCCTTCTTTGATTACTGTCAGTTTTCTCCCTTTTTATCTCTGGTTACCATACTACACTTGCTCCCAGTAATTTGATGCTCATAGATCATACACTTGAAGCATTTTCTCCCTTCTTTCCAACAATGTGTTGTGCTCCTCTGGTTGGGTGATGAGAGTGTGAGAGGGAAGAACTGTGCGAGTCTGTGTCTCAAAATAACAGTAGCTGGACAGGACAAATTATTGTCTTGAGGGGTGCCAGGTAGATTTAACAAGGCTATCTGAAAATCTTGGCAATTTGCTTTACATTTAATGGTCATGGATTCTACAGTATGAACAGTACATCTGCAAGATAACTTGATTGAGTGACAATTGGAGGTAATATGTTGTATACCCCATTTCCTGCAAATACCTAGGAAGGTTGTAGTAGTGTACTGTACACCATTGTCAGACACAATTTGTTCAGGTACACAGAAGATTCTGAAAATAGTTGTCAATTTGTCAACAATGGTTGCCCGAGTGTTAGCTTTGATTTGTTGCACAGAAAGGAATTTGGTGAGATAGCCAGTCTCCAGAACATGATGGTGTCCTTTGACATGGGAACCATAAGTTGTCATCTTGTACCATGGCTCAGAAGAAATCTTGTATGGGAGGAGAGGCTGTCTTGTTTGTTGAGATTGATGGACTTTAACTCATATAACTTGATTAATTGATTGATGTCCCTATTAATACTAGGCCAATATAAGCATCAATATGCCAATCACTTGTTTTTTTTCTGCATCCAGGTGAACTCTATGTATGAGGTCTACTATGTCTTGACATAGATTTGGCAGAATTACAGACTGGTTTGTATATGACAATACCTTCTAGGAGAACTCAACTTCATTTCTTAATGACTGGATGAGGAGGGATGAGCTGTCTTCCCTTTTTTATTCACACACTTCCTTGGTTGGTCGCAACACGTTTCATTTTAAAAGGATCCCTTCCCTTGGTAATAAGTTTCTCTCAGACCTAAATTAACTTATGTTATAAAAGGAGCCAATATAGTCAGGCTATCTTTAATTAACAAAAAGAGTGACTCTGTTAATTACTAAATGAAAGAAGAATTGGTAATGCAATACATATACACAGATTAGAGGTGAGCCCAAAGAGATAAAAGGTAAAGAAACAGAGATATGGATCAGTGTCTGAATTATTTTTGAAGTGCAAATGGTTGAACTTTGCAGACATTGCATTGAAGATTACCAGTCGCGTCAAACAATTGTTTTTTTGAGATTCTTGGTTTTGTAGGCTGATTGAAATCTTGATGTCTTTTGACTGTGATTGAATTCTAACATTCAGAGTGTGAAGAATTCTTTGTTCTTCTGTTTCCCTTTCCAATCGGTTGAGTTTGAGTTAGAGAGGGAATTTACCTGCAACACAAGCATAACTAAGGGACAGTTCTTCGATTGTGTCTATCACAGCATGCTATTGTTCAAATCCTCACTGGTACACGTGAAAACGTTCAGTCCCACTAGTACTCCCGCTGCAGTAGAGTTGAATTTTTTTAATCCCATCCTTTTGTATTATTCTTAGGGAAAATCACAAAATGTGTCTGTAGCTTGGTACATTATTAGCAGAGGGTGGCAAGCTGTTAAGCAGGGGGTAATCAAATGCTCATTATTTTTGAAGATCACAGTTCAGCCTATTTGAGTATCGCAGAACACCTTTAGTCATAATATCCCATCGGTCTTTCTCTCTCTAGGCAGCCACTTAATTTACATCCGCATTCATTTTTAGTTGTATTATCCTCTTTTCAAAACCATGTTTTAGATTTAAGGACTAAAAATGTCCACACTACTTTGAGGTTCTGACATATCATTGAGACATGTTGCAGTTCCTTTTTGGTCTTTGTTGACATGTTTGTGTGTCATGGTCAGAACTTTGGAAGATCTTTGGGTGTTGTTCCTTGGTTGGTTCTTCTTCACCTGTGGCTGTGGAGCATTGTGTTCTACTTTAGATTTTTCTGGGTGATTGGACTTCCTATACACATTAGCACAATGTTCTTTATAGTATAAAGTGTGGAGATATCACAAAAACGCTGGGTACTATCTTGGTGGATGAAACAAGCCATGCCTCATGAAAGGTTTAGATGTTCCACTGAACCTGTTGATGACTGCAGGATTTGTTTCAGGACCAAGCACTTGCAGATGCTGCTGGCCTGCCACAACTGCTTTGAACCTGTGCCCTGTTTTGCGCATAGCCTCTGTGGGTTTGTCCTGAAGTGTTTTCTGAAAGGTTTGTTAGCTGTAGAGGAGATGGCTAGTTCCATAAGCCTTATAGTTATGTTTACATTCGGTCAAATCACATTCTTACCTTTGCATCAACTCCTGCCTACAGTTTGCTTGATCCTTTCACCTTACTGTTGGTGGCTTGACATGAACTCAAGCCTGTTATCCTGAAATTGACTTAAATGTTGAGTTGAACAAGTAAAATTTGAAACGTTTGTCAGGATCTTTGTGGGGTGTCGTCATCAGAAATACCAGAGAATTTTAATTCTCTTTAAACTTCAGTGTGCAAAGTGAGAGTATGCTTGACCGCCAATCATTCTTTATCCACTATCTACTGATCCATAAAGTAAAGATTCATTCTCTGCACAGGGAATCCGCAATTTAGTCAGTTATGAACACAATCCCGTACAGGAGTGTAATTTTAAAGATCTAGCATGTAAACATTTCCTGTATTCATGAATAGCTGCTTTACAGTGCCCTGTTAACAAGGTGTGGAGCTGGATGAACACAGCAGGTCAAGCAGCATCATAGGAGCAGACTTATTGTGTTCTGATTTGTGTACAAATCTACTTGCAAATGGGCTTAAGAGCGGAATGCGTTTGCAATCTGGGGCCTGCCTGTAATTGTAAATACCAAGTCTTTGGTCCATCTCAGACTCCTTCAGAGATCCCAGGATCACAGAGTCCAATCTTCAGTCAATTCGATTCACTCCATGTGACATCAAGAAATGATTGGGTGCACTGGACTAAGGATTCCAGAGCCAGGAGCCACAATCTAAGGATATAGGGTGGTCCATTCAGGACGGAGATGAGGAGAAATTTTTTCACCCAGAGAGTGGTGAACCTGTGGGGTTCTCTGCCACAAAAAGCTGTTGAATCTAAAACATTGAATGTTTTCAAGAAGGAGATAGACATGTTTCTTAGGGCTGAAGGGATCAAAGGAAATAGGAAGAAAATGGGAAAAAGGTGCTAAATTGGATGCTCAGCCATGACCACACTGAATGGCAGAGCAGGCGTGAGGGGCTGAATGGTCTCCTCCTGCTCCTATGGTTGTGTGTTTCTACGAACATCGACAGATTGATTGATTACTGTGAGGAAAAAGAACTTGCATACCTGCCACACTGTTGTCACCTTTTCCTTTCACACCCACTAATGTACTGCTGCTACTATCTTTTAGTTTCCCTGACTGCTATCTTGATGTTGTTTGTGATTTCTTGTATGTTAGGCCTCATAGCATATACCACAGAGATTTGGGTTCTCTTTAGTCAGATTTCTTGAAGTATATTTACAATGCTAATTAGTTAGGAGGCTACAATATCACAGATGCACACAGAAGCTCTGGGGTCTATGCTTACTAATGATTCTGTAGACTATGCACACTGACTAGACTGACTCCATGACACAGAAAGAGTGACTGAAATTGAGACGCTATCTTTATATTTGAACTTTCAATGCTGCAATATCATGTAACTCTCTTAAATATACAGTGAAACAAAGCTAAGAACTGTGTATGTTGGAAATCTGAATTAAATATCGAACTTGCTGGAGAAGGTCAGCAGTTCTGGTAGTGTCTGTGGAGAGAAAGCAAAGTTAACATTTTGAGTCCATTGACCCTTCTTGAGAATCACTCAAAATGTTAACTCTGCCATTTCTGTTTTTGTTTTAAATTTACAGTGTTTTTATGTTCTGAAATCTGTGTCCCATAGCTCAGTGGCATGAGTACAAATCCCACGATGATAGCTGGGGAAATTTAAATTCAATGAATTAGTAATTTTGAACTGAAAGCCAGTCTCAGTAATGGCAAGCAGAAAATTATCACAGCTTGTCACAAGAGCCATTTGGCTTACCAATGTCATTTAGGGAGGAAAATCTATCATCTTTACTTGGTCTGGCAAGTACGTGCAACTCCGGGTCCACAGCTATTTCGTTGACTCTTAACTGTTATCAAAGGTAATTAGCGGAGTGACTACATTTCATAAATGAAAAAGAGAAAGGAATTACAGGACTGTACAAGACTTTACCTTCAAAGGCAAAACTGTGTAGAGGGCACACACATATTAAATCTGTATTCCTATTAATTAATACATTTTTGAGTTGTTGATTCTGACCAAAAGACTGACTCACATTGATTTTGCACTTTTCATTCTGAAGTGTTTTATGGGGAATTAAGAACTTTTGAAACTCCAGTTGTAGAAAAGGCAGCAGTAATGTCAGTAGACCAATAATCCCAAACTTCAGCTAATGCTCCAGGTACATGGGTTCGAAGTGCATCATGGCAGATGGTGAATTTGAATTCAATAAAGATCTGGAATAAAAAGCTTCCCATCAGGTTGGCTAATGTCCTTCAGGGAAGGAAATCTGCCATCCTTACCTCACCTGGTCTATATATGACTCCAGACCCACAACAATAGGGTTGTCTCTTAACTGAGAGGAACAATAAATGTTAGCATAGCCAGTGATGCTCACATCTGACAAACAGCCAAAACAAAAAGGTCTGGGCACTCTGGTATGGAAATTATCTATTAATGAGAGAAAGCAATGTTAAAAATTGTCCCATCCAAGAGAATAAAAGCATGAAACCAGACAAACCAGTCAATAAATATCTGCGAACAGAACTCAATTGCTTTGATTTCAGTACATGAAATGCCAGAAGAACTTTACAAATGGATATGGATAGATAGTTGAATTGGCCAAAATTTGGCAGATGGTGTTTAAAGTGGATAAATGTGAGCTTATCCATTTTGATGCGAAGAATAAAAGGCAACTCATTATCTAAATGGAGAGAAATTTAAAAACGCTTTGGTGCAGAGGCATCTGGGTGTCCTCATGTATGAGTTGCAGAAAACTAGTAAACTAGAATGAGTGTCAGGTAGCAGTGAGAAGTTGGTGGTGCTTACCCTGGCAGCAAAGGTCATTCACCTTTTTATCATACTGCTGAGCATTCCGCCAGACAGTGAACAGCACCGAAATGGGTGGTAACTTCAGACTGGGCTGGCAGTGACCTCCATTGCCAGTCCTGAGGTAAGAGGCCAGCCATCCTCTGCACCATCCCCTCCAGCAGGGCAGGTCCCTGATGGAGGGACATGAATTTCCCTTTATCTGCCATATCATGGGGCAAGTGTCACGATCTGTGCAAAGCAGTTCTGGATTGCCAATACTTGTGCGGGTGAACAAGGGCCTTTTAAATTTAGTTCCAGGATATTTGAGCTGTAGTGAGTTCTTCCATCTACGACGAATGTTAGACTTGATCTAGCATTGGACGAGAGAGAGAGATGCTACAGGGGCGGGGTAGGGAGTTAATGGGGCAAGCTTGGCTGACAGCCTGAGAAATCTTGCTAGGCTTTGTGGAGTGAATCCTTCTGTGAGACACAATGAAAATTATACGGCAGAAAATTATAAGATTTGGTTCATAGAATCAGTTTGAGTGGGGATAAGATAAAGTAAGGAAAATAAATGACTGGTGGCAGTGATTATAGGACCCTTAGCAAAAGCTATACCAATGGGACAAATGTAAATGAAGAAACAATGGAGGTCTGTAAGAAATTGTGAGCTGTTTTAATCTTCTTATAGGTTGGACAAATCTTGTAGTCTTTAACCAAATGGCAGTAGAGATAGCTGATTGTAAACTTCCAAAATTCCCTAGATTCCAGAGAGTCCTAGTGGATAGTAAATGTCTTATGCAACAATTCTATTCAAGAAAGGAGGGAGACACAGAAATCAGGAAACTATAGGCCAGTTAGTTTTACTAAACTAAAATTGGGAAAATGCCAGAATCCATTATTAAGAAAGCAGAACATTTCAAAAATCATTGCACAATAGAGCAGAGTGGAGATGGTTTTATAAAAGGGAAATTATTTTTGTGAAATTTATGGAACAAGCGGGGTGGCTAAAGATGTCCCAGTAGATGTAGAGTATTTTGATTTCTAAGAGGTGTTTTTATTATTTACTGCAAAAGATAGAAGTTTATGTGTAGCACTGGGGACAATATATTAAAATGAATATGGGGTTGACTAACTAACAGAAAACTGGACAATTTTCAAGTTGGAAAACAGTTAACTGTTGGGTGCTATAGGGATCAGTGCAGGGGCCACAACAATTTAAAATCCATACTTATTATATCCATATAGTTTATTAATATTTTATTTAGGGACGGCAACGATCCAGTTGTCATGAATAATGTATTGTGGTTACTGAGGGCAAGCCTAAGGAGATAACTTCTTATGTATGTTGTTGTGCTGGAAGTCATGTACAGCAGCAATTCAAAATTGTAGGGAAGGGAATCACCCCTAGAAAATGATGCTACATGGAGATGACATTCAATTATATGCCACCAAGCTGTGCTGAGAATCGCAGTGATCTGGACCCTAGCGGTAACCCTGTAGAAGGTGGCTGTCAGTAGATTAGAGTAATCCAAGCTCAGGCTACAGCTTCACTTGCAAAATGATCAGGACCCTGAATGGCGTGGGAGAAATCTGAGCTTATGTTCTGAAAGCTTTGTGCACTAAAGAGGCTTGTGCCAGGTTATCAGGTTAATGAGCACCTCATGCACTAATGAATTTAGCATTAATCGAATCCTTAGGTGAATTTGACGTTTCTTTGAAATTACTAATGGTGTCTTAGCCTCCTTGAAGAAATGGAGGAGTCACTTTTAGAGCCTAAATCAGCTTGTGTCCTCCAGATGAGCCAATACAATAAAGTTCTTTTCTGAAACTTGCTCTGCCATCATGAGTTTTGTTTTAAGTAGCAAAGGCCTAATTTTCAGGTTATCTGAATGTATCAAAGTGACAGATTTGCATGATACGTGTATTGAACAACTCACTTGGTCAGTCGTGGGACTATAGTCTTAGCTCAGGGGTGAGAATCCTGCCTCAAATTCAGAGGTGTGTGGGCTCAAAGCCAACTCTAGTACATCATCCAGGATAGCACTCATAGATGCAAGACAGGAGATGTAGTTTAACCAAAACAAGATGCATAAACTGCTCAATAAAGGGCCGGAGCAGCATTCAGGAGTCCCCCAAGTCTCTTCTGATATGCTTTAAGATCATACCTGACCTATACAAATCCTTTGACCCATACTTTCTTCAAAATTCCTTGATGACAACAAAAGAACAGCATTGAACAAACATTGTGAGAAATAGACAACGATGCTTCATGCAGCATTAGGAGCTTCAATGGTTTGTAGCTTAAGTTGGTGACACAAAAATGAAGCCCTCCGAAGGTAAAGTTGGGGCTATGTGATGGAATGACATTGGAGGTTGGCCACTGCTGCCTCAGAGCTTGTGACGTCAAAATTTCAGCTTGACATCACTTGGGGTCCTGATTCCCGCTTTGGGAAGACCTGCCCTAGAAGATTACTGAGATGTTCTTATGGATGTTGAATGGCTTTCTGGTGAACATCATCTCAAAGATGATGAGGCTGTGCGACTAACTCAACATGTGCTGAAGAGAGCTCCAGTCACCCTTATGTACATCCAAACAAATAAGATAGACTGACAGACACAGGAGGTCCTAAAGAAATTGGAAGGAAGACAAGAAGAGCATGCAACTGAAGAAAAAGTGTGATAGGATAAAAGAATAGAACAAGAAGCAATTGAAGCTGTCTGATGCCATGCATTGACAATGAAAGGACTTCATTCAGATGAGGAGAACGAGACCTTGCCAGAGTTTCTCCCAAGTGAGAGCTGCAATACAGATACAACAAAAATGTGAAAGCGGTGTAATGATTTGTTGGATACGCAAGCAATTTAGCAAAGTTCTTGCTGAATTTGTCTTCAGAATGTGAGCATGTACTCAAGTTCACTGCTAAGGATATACAGTGGTATTTACACACGGAACAAGAGCAGCTTTCACTATAAAATCAAAAATCTGTCAACACCAGCTCAACGTGCTCTCAAAGCCACTATAGCGGCAGTGACCATTTGGCCTCTTGAGCCATTCAATAAGATCATGACTGTCTCCCTGGGCACTCTCTCCATCTGTACTCATCCCCACTTGCCCCCATCCTATTCCCACCTCAACCCCCATCATCAGCATGAATACTACCATTTCCCAACTGCATTCAGTTGTGATGAAGCACTGCTGACTCAAAACATTAACTCTTTTTCTTTTTCTCCAAAGATGCTGCCAGACTTGCTGAGTTTCTCCAGCAATTTCTGTTTTTGTTTCAGATCATTGTTGAATTTGTTTGTGTCTCAAATTTCACACCCGATTTCCATGCCTGACAGGAATCCATCTTCCTCTAACTTAGAAACATTTTGACCTCACTTGGAATTAGTTTCAATGTGAATAGCACCTTGTTCTGGGAGCTGAACATTCCTTTGGTTCTTCAAGCTGCAAAGGATAGTGCAATAAGTAAAACCAAGTATCTGTTATAATTCATGAAGCTTTTCATAATTACAGTAATAATTAAACTTAGGGCTACTGAGGCTCCTGGCAGACTGAGTAATAGAGATTATAAATTAACCACAGTGGATTTAATTAATAGCAGAATGTAAATACAGCAAGAGTTAGAGTCATTTACTTGACATGCTATTCATTCACAGGACGCGCACATTCTGGGCTAATATTTAATGGTCACCCCTTATTGGCCTGGAGAAGGTGATCGTGAGCTGCCTTCTTGAATTGTCACAGTTCCTGGGGTGTAGGGGCACTCACAGTGCCAATGGAAGTTCTGAGAGTTCCCGATTGATAGCAAATGTGGTTCAGTTTTGAGTCTGGATGATGTGTGACTTGATGAATGTCATATAAACAGATATATTTTTGCATGATTTTGGTACAGCTCCTTCCAGTTCTCTCACTGTAACCATTGCGGTTATACCATCACCAATCATCATGTTATGGACCAGACCCGACCCCCTCAAAATATATTAAGAAGGTTGCTTAGACTCATTTTAAAGGTAAATGACAGGTGTTACATTCCAGATACAATTTGATTGATCAAACTACTCAACGTTAAGCAAAACACATTTCATTCAAACACTCTAGTTAAAATACAATGAAATAAAGAAGAACTTGGAATAAAATAACTCTGTTGGAAGACTTAACAGAATAATGGATACAGTAACTATCACTAATTAACTGTTCCAATGTAGTAACATCCTATAAACACATCCTTGGCAAAAGGTGAACTCAGAAAACAGATTTGCCTTGCATTCAATCTAGCAGCCTAGGAAGAGAACCTCCAGCTTTTGTCTGTAATTGAGAAAGGGAAAAATACCTTTCAGTTCTTCAAGACCCCAACAGCAACTGCTGCTGTAATCTAAAAATCCCTGGTTCTGTGGGTTGGAGTTTGATCACACCCATTCAGGTTGCTTCTATTGTTCCAGCTTACAAAAAAGACACTCAAGGATTCACAGGATCCTTATCTTTTCATTGACTGCTCAACATCTGTCTCCCCATCTCTCTGTCTAAAACAAACGAGGGCAAAACACACCTCTTAAAGCCACCGCATTATCACAATCACTATACGTTCTGCTGATGCCACATGGCTTTATAGAGGGGAACGTGCAGGAGTTGGTCTTCCCCATTCATAGTATAAATAATGCAGATTTTTTTGACAAAGAAATCTTAGCACTTGCTGCAATTTACTATGATTATGGTAGAGGTAGTCAACGTCTAAGGTGCTAATGAAGGAAGCTACGTTGTCTTGAATGGTACTGAGTCTTGTGAATGTGTTTGGAGCTGCATTTGTCCAGGCAGTTAGAGACAACTCCATTATACTCCTAACTTGGACCTTGAGGATGGAGAGGACAGGATTTGGAGAGTCAGGGGCTGATTCTCTCTGAGCAGAATACCTTGTCACTGATGCATTCTTACAGCATATATGCTCAAAATAAAAGAGTGAAGTTTAATTACCAAGAGCTTGTGTCTGTCAGGACGCTGCGTTGGGTTGACTTGTGACTAGCTCTGAGGGCTTTCTCACCTGTTGCACATTCCCTTTCAGAGCCTGTCAGCCTGCTCCTCACTGGAGAATTAGCACGGTCCAGATGGATCAAATGGCCTTTTTCATTGTCCTGTGGCTTGTGCAACTCTATGTAGAATGTCCCTCGCAACTTGTAGACACCCTCATTCTCCTTCCATTGGATGGACGGTTCTTTTTCCTTCTCCATGCTGGTTTCAAAGCATTCAAATTAGGAAGACAAGATAAGAAAATGAGAAATAAGTTATCAACAGCAATTCAGTCTCGAGGTTATGACTTATTACCCATAGCGAGACTGTGAAACTGTTACTCACTTTGCCAATAACAATGGCAACTTTTCAGAATCATCCTGCTGTCTCCAGGATTTAAATTTTAATCTGTTGAACCCGGCTATTTCTGAGACCAGGAGGAAATACATGAAGACATGATAAAAGTGTTCATTTTGTTGTGTTCGTTCAGCATGTTAGTTCATTCATCATGGAAGTATTAAAGGTGGTGAAAAAGGCTGTGCGTCTAATGGAGAAGGGAGGTCATGTGACAATGTACATGTCTAATCAGAGACAATATCTGTCGCCCATGTTAGCATTGCAGGAAAATGTAGGCCATTGTTGACACAGCCATTGGACATAGGAGGTGGAATTTTCTCATCTGAGACTAGTTGTCATCGAAGGCCCTGAAGAGTGGGAGGGACTTCTGCCTGGGGGCAGCTCAGGAAGCTTCTCCTCAGATTATTCCGTACGGATGCATGGGTAAATTTTATGGGAGGGCATTCTGAAGCCCACCAAGACCATGCTCCTAGAGTCCCACTTCCCAGTGCCTTATTGAAGAGGAACCCGGATGGCAGCATCTCTCAACCTCTGTTCATGGATCACCTCCACTCAGCCCTGAAGGTAACTGAGGCCAAGCTAAAATGCAACACCAGACTGCATGGAAGCCTTACTTGATGTTCTCCTGAAGACTGCCCAAGGGAGGACAGGTGTTCTTTTTCCTACGGAGGAAAAAATGGGGCCATCTTGACTGACAAATGCACAGAGGTAGCCCTTGGACGTCAGCGCTGCTGGGCAGCTCAGGAGCCACCAGAAGGTAAGAACAGATTTTTTCCTGCTGTTATCAGATATTTGAATGGATCTCTCATATATTACAGTTGATCTCTCTCTGCAGCTTCTCTATAGCTATAACACCATATTCTGCATTTTATCCTATTACCCTGATGTACTTATGTAAGGTCTAATTTATCTGGTTAGCACGCAAAACAATACTTTTCACTGTATCTCAGAATAAGTGACAATAATAGATCAAATGAAATCAAAGCAAATGATCTGTTGTGCTGAAAAAGGTGTGGATCTCTGTCACATGTTTCATGCTCCTTTGAATGCGAGCTAGCATTGTAAAGTTGACCCTGCAGTGGGATTTCACAAAAAGAGTTTGGGTTCCAGTACATGCCTCATGTACAATCAATGTCTGTCGCTTCATTGCAGCTACCCGTGTAACACTGCTGGCACCACAGTAGTATTGTGTCTCACACATCTACCAAGGTTCACACTTAAAGGAGCTGCAGTACCCAGCAGTTCAAATACCAAAAGCTCACTGACCTTTTTTCATCACAACTGGGAGATTGTGCTAATCTCAGAACTTTTCACTGAAGGCTTTCACCAAGACAAGGGGTGACACAATGGCTCAGTGGTTAGCACTGCTGTCTCACAGCACCAGGGGCCTGGGTGCAATTCCAGCCTGGGACAACTGTCTGTGGGGAGTTTTCACATTCTCCCTGTGTCTGTGTGTGTTTCCTCTGGGTGCCCTCGTTTCCTCTCACCGTCCAAAGATACGCAGGTTAGGTAGATTGGCCATGCTAAATTGTCTCTTCATGTCCAAAGGCATGCAGGCTAGGTGGATTAGCAATTCGAATTGCAATGTTACAGGGAAAGGTCAGTGGGGTGGGTCTGGGTGGGATGCTCTTTGGAGAGGCAGTGTGGACTTGATGGGCTGAATGGTCTGCTTCCACACTGTAGGAATAATATGACATCACAAGCATACGACCAGAAACTATGGCCTTTTTTATGTTGAGCTCTCCTGCCCAAGCTTCAAAGGGTGGACTGGAAATATTTCATTCAGGTCCTATTCTTAGCGGGGGATCATACATGACCTTAGTCATGGGCAATCTTAGTACTAAAGATCAGAGAAGGAGAATAAATATTAATGACTTGCATTTTCAGTTCTATTAGTTAATTGTTTTTCTGCCTATCTCTATTTTGCAACACTTTAAAGTTTCTGTACTCATCAAAGAGTCATAGAACTTCCTTCCTTCAGATTTTACTCCCTTCATTCTTCATTCAACTTCTTTCATGAGATCATTTCCTTCCTGATACAATGCACTTTGCAATGATCTTCCCTTCACTAAAATAGGTGGAAAGGCAGGTTAAAAAATGGATACAAACAGTTTATAGAGAGATATTGAGATGTTATATAAGTGGGCAAAAGGTTGACAAATGGAGTATGATGTGGGAAAATGTGAAGTTGTTCAATTTGGAAGGGAGAAGAAAAGAACAGACTATTACTTAAATAGAGAAAAACTGCAGAAAATGGCAACACAAAGGGACCTGGGAGTACTTGTGCACAAAACATGGAAAGCTGGCACACAGCTGCTGCAGGTAATCAGGAAGGCTAATGGAATGTTGGCCTTTATTTTAAGGGGTTGGCATTTAAGAGTGGGGAGGTCTTACTGCAATTGTCCAAGGTGCAGGTGAGATTACATCTGGAGTACTGCGAGCCATTTTGATCCCCTTATTTTTTGGGGGTGGGTGATAGGCTAGTGGTATTATCACTAGATTATTAATCCAGAGACCTGGCTAATGTTCTGGGGAGATATGATGCTGGTTGACCTGCTGTGTTCATCCAGCCCCACGCTTGTTATCTCTAATGTTCTGGGGACCTGGGTTCTAAATCTGCCATGGAAGATGGTCAAATTTGAATTCAATAAAGATCTGGAATTAAGAATCTAATGATGACCATGAATCCATTGTCGATTGTCAGAAAAACCCATCTGGTTCACTAATGTCCTTTAGGGAAGGACATTCTTACTTTCTTACATTCTTGCCTTCCTTACCTGGTCTGGCTTACAGGTGACTCCATCCACACAGTAATGTGGTTGACTGTTAAATGCTGTCTGAGCAATTAGGGATGGGCAATGAATGCTGGTCCAGCTAATGATGCCTTCAACTCATGAATGAATAAAATCAAAATTTAAGCAAACGTATCATTTCATCGGAGGCAGTTCAGGGAGAAAGTTCACTAGGATGATCCCTGGTATGGTCTTCTGAGCAAAGGTTAAACAGGCACTGGAGTTTAGAAAAATGAGAGATGATCCACTGAAACATATAGAATTCGTAAGGGGCTTGACAGATTAAATGCTGAGAGGATGTTTTCCCTCATGGGAGAGTCTAGGACCAGAGTGCATAGTCTCAGAATAAAGGGATGTCAATTTAAAACTGTGATGAGGATGAATTTTTTCTTTCAGAGAGTTAAGAATCTTTGGAACTCCTTGCCACAGAGAGTTGTGGGGGCTGAGCCTTAGTGTATATTTAAGACTGACATAGATAGTTTCTTTATCATTGGGGGAATCAAAGGTTATGGGGAAAGGGTAGGCAAGTGGATGTGAGGAATGAGAGATAAAAGGTACTGCAGATGCTGGAGAATCCGAGATAACAAGGCGTGGGGCTGGATGAACACAGCAGGCCAAGCAGCATCATAGGAGCAGGAAAACTTGACGTTTCAGGCCTAGACCCTTCATCAGAAAAATGTGAGGAATAATATGTGA
This sequence comes from Ginglymostoma cirratum, assembly GCA_024137785.1. Taxonomy (NCBI): domain Eukaryota; kingdom Metazoa; phylum Chordata; class Chondrichthyes; order Orectolobiformes; family Ginglymostomatidae; genus Ginglymostoma; species Ginglymostoma cirratum. The sequence continues at coordinate 23,154,143 of JAHRHZ010000040.1, read as the reverse complement.
GGATGTGAGGAATGTTGGATCACCCATGATCCAAATGAATGGCACAGTAGGCTTGAAGGGCTGAATGGCCTACTCGTGTTCCTATTTCTTATGGTCTTAGGGTTGACTATGAAGTGTTTTGGATTACTTTGGCCCAGCGTATTGTTCCCAGGTCAGGCGCACAACAACAGGCAACTTTGTGGTTCCGTAACCCCACTTTTAAAAGTGACCCATTTTTCAGTCTGTGGGAGTGGGGAAGAGGGTGGTGCTGAATTGGCATCCAGGAAACCGGCCTCAGGGTTCCAACACTGGACCAAAAATTTAAAATAAAAGAATAGAAAAAAAAATTCCCACAGTCCTAACCCATGCACCCTTCCTTCATGTCCTGTCACTCACCCTCATTTCTCATCCATACCAATCTATGCTACCTCATGGGCTCTAACAAATTACCTTTACTCCTCACACTTCTCTGCCAAATTAATGAGCAAATGCCAACACACAGTTCCACCCTCAACCTCTTCAACTACCAAGTCATCCCACCTGTCACCGATCAGTATCCAATGAGATGTAAGAAAAACAAAAGTTGCAGAGTATTCTCCACTGAAAAAGCACTCTTGTTTATAGATCACATATTTGGGCAGTTCTTCGCAGAGTTTGACAGTTCTGAACAAGTTTGATACTTTTTGAGAATTGTTGAAAAGTTGGACGCTTCTTGACGAGTTTCATGTTTCATGATGGTTCTGAACAGTTCTCGATAAGTGTGACAGCTCTTTACCAGCTTCACTCCTTTTTGGACAGTGTCAAGGGGTTTATGCATCTTTTGGACACCATCTTCTCCAGCATTGGCAATCACAAAAGAAAACCATGCCTCCAAGGATACCAGACCAACCCTGCCAAACGATGTTCCAGAATCGCATTTATAGGAATGTCTTGCCTGTGAGAAGGGGCTCCCTGGCTATCTAAATGAATCCACAAAGTTCAGGCCGGCTTTCAGCAGGTCTTCAGGGCTCATGCTGCAGGGGTTGCCAAAGTCACACTTTAGTGGAGGCAACTGCTGATTTAAACAGCCAGTGGCCTCCGCAAAAAACATGCACACCATATCGAGCCTGACTCCACTCCTGTCACAGCGAAAATGGGACATACTGTGCTCAGGGACAGAAACTGCAATTCTGAGCCAGTTCTACCATGAAAGAGGTCAAATAAGGCCTCACATGTGTGTAAGTTGTTTCATTATTTCCCCCTTAAAATGTTGGAAGCTCAGTTTTCGGCTTGAAAACATTCAACTGTTTGAAGAATTTGAGCACTTTCAATGGAAATTGGAAAGTTTCAGTTAATATTAATTCAAATAGAAATTCCTCTGTCTTACTGTGGAAGTCTCCTTTAAGACCTGTTTAGGAGGCTTTTGTATGAACTGCAGCCAGATTACTTCCTTTTCTTTCCCCAGACATATACTCTATGCAAGACATTGATTCAACAAACACATTATTATCAACCTGCCTAGAGTCATCGGCAATGAATGTAATATGGCCAGGTTGAACAATCAGCTTCTTGTAACCTGTAGTTACATTTTAACATAATTAATTTCAACAAAGACCTGTTTGACAGCATTGGACGCACAGAAGTAACTGAAATATATTTAATGAAATTTTCTAGGTGGTAACCCAGACAGACTTTTTAGGATGAAAATTAACACATGCCTTCTGTGCGTTGTTAATAGTGAAATGTGTATTTTCCTTGCATTTGTTACACCATTGTTATCGCCTATCAATATTTCAGATGCTTTTATTCTGTAGTTCTGATTTGAATACTTACACCATAGCAGGGCTTTTCTCTTTAGTTTGATTCCTACAATTTTCTGTGACTGTACTCCAAGTGACATTCATATTAAAAAAAACACCCTTTTTCCTTCACAATCTCCTTCTTGCGATTAATGTGAACTTAGCTCAGGACAAAACAGTTCATTGATGCTTGCATGCTTTCAAATCAACAATACTTAATGATACTTAACACTAGGTCTGGGTAATAAATGCTGGTCTTGTGGTAATGCCCACCTCCCGTGAAAGAATTAAAAAAGTGACTGATTGCACAGAAACCATTCTGGAATTAAATTACTTAAATGAATGTCTTTCTGTTTTGCTTATGGGGACTTTCCTCATGCGGATTTCATAAAGTGTAAATTGGTTTAAGCCTGTTATCAGGCGTAGAATAAACACCATCCTCAGGTCCCCTCCTGATAAATTAAGTGTAACGTGAGTCCTAAATTGCTGCTCCTTGTACATATTTCAATCAAATATGCAGGCAGTCACCACACTCACACAATTCGCTGC
>JAHRHZ010000040.1:23133822-23146837 GCA_024137785.1 Ginglymostoma cirratum | reverse complement strand
GTTTTCCTGCTCCTATGATGCTGCTTGATCTGCCAATTCTCATTTCCTTTCATTTGAAGGTGCAGCTCGACTAATTCCTTTTGCGGAGATTGAATTTCTGTGATAGTTTCAACAGACAACGATTAAAAGAACAGAGCTCTCAATTGTCCATTGTTGAAGATTATCTGCTTTGGTAATGCTGCTATTTTAACCAAGTGAGTAGTTTTATTACTGATTTAACCAACTGGGACTTTGAGATTAGAGAACAGGTTATGCCCTTAATTGTAAAACAGTATACTTAATAGTTAAAAGGAAGCTCCAGGGAGTACAAATTCCTGTCTTCAGTAATTTTTACCATTGAAACGTGATGGAATCAAGATATAAAGCTGTTTGTTTAACATTTTTATGCGTTCAAAAGAGATTAACAAATTATTCAACACAAAAGTAAGAGTGCTGATATATAGAATATAGAACACAGAACAGCACAGCACAGTGCAGGCCCTTCGGCCCACAATGTGGTGCCAACCTATTAACCTGTTAGCCTAAGATCAATCTACCCTGCATACCCTACATATTACTATCCCCCATGTGCCTATCCAAGAGTCACTTAAAAGTCTCTAAAGTATCTGACTCCACCACCACCGCCAGCAGCGTATTCCACACGCCCACCACTCTTGCAGGCTTGTTAAAGTGAAACTAGAGAGTGAGAATTGACTCCACATCAAATTTGATGTCAATGAATCTAATGTTACTACAGTATTACTACAGAAAACAAGGTGTACAGCTGGATGAACACAGCAGGCCAAGCAGCATCAGAGGAGCAGGAAAGCTGACATTTTGGTTCTGGACTCTTCTTCAGAAATGGGGGAGGGGAAGGGGATTCTGAAATAAATAGAAAGAGAGGGAGAGGCAGATGGAAGATGGATAAAGGAGCAGATAGGTGGAGAGGAGACGGACAGGTCAAGGAGGCGGGGACAAGCTGGGCTGGTTTTGGGATGAGGTTGGGGGTGGGGAGATTTTAAAGCTTGTGAAGTCCACATTGATACCAATGGGCTGCAGGGTTCCCAAGCGAAATATGAGGCGCTGCTGTGGGTGGCATCATTGTGGCACTGGAGGAGGCCCACGACGGACATGTCGTCCAAGGAGTGGGAGGGGGAATTGAAGTGGTTCGCGACTGGGAGGTGCAGTCATTTGTCGCGAACCGAGAGTTGTTGGTCCACAAAGTGGTCTCCAAGCCTTCGCTTGGTCTCCCCGGTGTAGAAGAGGCCATATCGGGAACAGTGGATACAATAGACCACATTAGCAGATGTGCAGGTGAACATCTGTTTAATGTGGAAGGTTTTCTTGGGGCCTGGGATGGGGGTGAGGGGAGTGGTGTAGTGGCAGGTGTAGCACTTCCTGCAGTTGGAGGGAAAAGTGCCGGGGGTGGTGGGGGTAGTGGGGAGTGTGGTGCGGACAAGGGAGTCACGGAGAGAGCGGTCCCTCCGGAAAGCAGATAAGGTTGGGAAGGGGAAAATGTCCTTGGTAGTGGGGTCAGATTGCAGGTGGTGGAAGTGGCGGAGGATGATGCGTTGGAACCGGAGGTTGGTGGGGTGGTAGGTGAGGACGAGGGGAATCCTGTTTTTGTTGTTATTGCGAGGAGGGGGTGTGAGGGATGAGTTGCGGGAAATGTGTTTCTACAACAATGTGTTCTTTGTCCTTCTCAGTGGTAGAAAAAAGGAGCTTTTGCAGAGCAGCTTGTCACGACTACATCCTGCAGCCGTGGTGCACCAGTTTTAATAAACCAACACATAAATGAGCAATTCTTAAAATGCACCACTTGTTAAAATGTTCAATTAAGACCAACGTGAGAAGGATTTTTCTCTCTCAGATGGTAGTGAATCTGTGGAATTCTTTACGGTTATTTAAGGCTGAGATAGACGGGTTTTTAATCAATAAGGCAATCAAGGGGTGTGGGGAAAAGGCAGGAAAGTGGAGTTGAGGATTATCAGATCAGCCATGATCTCATTGAATAGTGGAACTGTCATAGAACTTGAACATAGAACAGTACAGCATGGGAATAGGCCTTTTCACCACGTCTGAGTTGACCATGATGCCATTCTAAACTATTCCCATTTACCTGCACATGGTGTGTATCTCTCTGCTCCCTGTCTGTTCATGTGTCTGTAAATGCATCTTAAACATTGCTGTGTATCATTCCATTTACGCATCATCCTCTGCATGAGAAAGTTGCCCCTAAGGTCCCTTTTAAATCTTTGCCCTCTCACCTTAAACCTATGCCCTCTAGTTTTGGACTCCCCTACCCCAGGAAAAGCCTTTAACTATTCAACCTATCCATGCCCCTCATGATTTCATAAATTTCTATAAGGTCTCCCCTCAGTGTCCAATGTTCCAGGGAAAATAGCCCCAGCCTTTTCAGCCTCTCCCTGTAGCCCAAACCTCCAACCCTGGCAACATCCTTGTAAATCTTTTCTGAGCCCTTTCAAGTTTCACAACATCCTTCCTATATATGAGGAGACCAGAAATGCAAGCAGTATTCCGAATGTGGCTGAGCCAATGACCTGTACAGCTGTAACATGACCTCCCAACTCCTATACTGAATGCATTAAGCAATGAAGGCAAGCTTACCAAACACCCGAAACGTCAAGCTTTCCTGCTCCTCTGATGTTGCTTGGCCTGCTGTGTTCATCCAGCTCCACACCTTGTTATCTCGGATTCTCCAGCATCTGCAGTACCTATTATCTCTGATACCAAACACCTTCTTTGATTTCTGTTTCCTAAACCTTACATATGCTTCCTTTCTATTTTTATCTAAACCGATAAAATTTCTCATCATTCAATGTTCCTGAGTCTAAATGGGCTGAATGGCCTATATATCTGTTCTGATATCTTATGGTCTTTTGAATCTCTTACAGAACTATTTACTTATAAATTTGCAATGCTGATGCATCACTTACCCTGTATTTTTATCTCATTGCTGCGATTTGAACAGTCACGTTTGAATATGGAAAACAGCTGAACACTGTTCAGCGCCTCAAGCCCAATCTTCTGTTCAACTAAATCATGAGTTATGTTCATCTTCATTTTATATAACTATTGTTCTGTAACTGTCACTTATCCTGCCAAATCAAAATGTCAGTTTTGAAATCACCACTTGAATATTCACCCACAAGCGCCCTCTTCAGCCACAACAGCCTTCCAGATTTCCATGACCCTTAGTTATGAAATGCTTCCTGATTTTGTCCCTGAACTGCTTAGCTCCAATTGTAAGCTTGTGAACCTTTAGTGCAGAAATCATCATCAAAGAGATGGGTTTTCTCATTCTACCCTGTTAAATCTTTTAATCATCTTAAACATTGCAATTCTATCATACTGTAATCTACTTTTATATTCTTGAAAATTGTCAGCTGATAAGATAGACCGGTAAGGGTAAGTAAGGGGTGACTTATACCTGATGAACCTGATGGAATTTTTTTGAAGAGTTGGTTAAGGTAGTGAATTAAACACGGGAATGCCTATGGATGTTATTTATAACAACTTCCAGAAGACATTGGATGAAGTTCCTCATAAGACACTGTTAGCTAAAAGTTGAAGCTTGTGAAAATGAAGGTGTGATGACATAGTTAAGAACTTAGCTGAGTAACAGGAAACATAAGTCCAGATTTTCAACACAATGGAGAATGTCTCCATTGTAATGAAAATGGAGGAGAATGGGAATCCCAAGATCAGGCTCTGGAGTCAACATTTCTCATTTCATGGAGGAGGGATTTAGATGATCTGCATGTGGGCACGTACATTTAGCAGTGGCATCTTAAATTATCATGTGCTTTCACTCAAATTGGAGTTTGAAGTCTCTGGCATCAAGAACCCAGTGTTTTGAGATTAGCCCAAGTTGGAGTAGGCCTGTTTTTATGTATTTCTTTTAAGTATTTATCGTCTTCCTTGAAGAGTTGAGGTACATCTGTAGGTATGGTCTAGAACAACTTGGGGATGAGACTCTGGGGTCCTTGGGGTTCCAGATTTGGGAGTATGGGTCAGAGTTACTTTTCACCCCTATGGAATTGTTATCTGTGAAGAAGGTTTTACCTAAAGGATAGATAGGGCCCTTCCAACTGGCCAATTTGCCAAGACATGTTAAGAACTGTCAAGGCCAGTCAGAACTTGTCGTGAAGTGCCAAGATGTGTCAACCTGTAAAAAAATGCTAAGAGGCATCAAGATCAGTCAGAAACTGTCACGAAGAGTTAGAAAATATCACTGCTAGTCAAGAAATATCTGTCAAGACCTGTCACCAAGTATCTATCAATCATTCAAGAAATGTCAACATGTCAAGGCCTATCAGGAAGTATCAACATGTGTTAACCTGTAAAGAAGTGTCAAGAAGCATCAAGATCTGTCAAGAAGAATCAGGAAATGTCACTAACTGTAAAGACATGCCTGTCAAGACCTGTCATGAACTGTCAATCAATCAAGAAAGGCTGACCCATCAAGAACTGTCAAGAAGTGTTAAGAGGGTCATGAGGGTCAAGATCTATCAAGAAGTCTTGAGATCTGTCAACACCTGTCAAGAAGTGCCAAGAATTGTCAACAGCTGTCAAAATTTTTCTTTTCTATATTTGAGAGTACCCCTCCCAACAATGTGGTCTATAATATCGAACTTTTAGTAATAGAACATTATGCTTTTCTCCTGTGTGCATGGTTCCCCATGGATATTAGGTGCATTGACATGCTAGGTGAAAAGGAAAAGGCTTTAGGCTGGATGTAGACACAAAATTGGTGTAGAGTGTATGCGAAGACATGAGAGATGGGGGTAGTTGGCAACAGATTACATGAGTTGACATGGATAGAGAATGGGAGTATGTGGGGATGAGGTGAGAGTGAGGGAGGTGTGAGGGGTAAGAACTGGAAGACTATTTTATATTTAATTCTTTTTCTTTAGTTTTTGATCACAGTGCTATAGCCCTGAGACCAAATTTATACCCAGCCCCCACCTTGGGAACTGGCAGTCCCCTCAGCTCTTCCCAGGTCACCCAACCTGAGTTCCAACCCATCACTACCCCACCCACTAACACAGGATGAAAATAAGAAGTACAGTTGGAAAGTTTAAAAATCTCATTCGCAGAACCAGGTATTCTTCTATCATGTCACACACGACTCAGACCAAAAATCAGGGTCATAGAAACAGGCAGAAACTCCAATTGATTGGATGTGGTGAGCAGTCTCCGATAATTAAGGGTCTGTGTTGGGACTTCAGTTCTTCACCATACTTATTATCAAATTAATGATGGGGTAGAAAGCAACATATCCAAATTTGCCGCTGGCACAATGTTAGATGAAGCAGTAAATTACAGGAAGATTTTGATAGCTTCAGTAAATGGACAAAATTGTAAAGAAAGGATTTCCATATAGATAAATTTGAGGACATCCACTCTAGACCAACCAAGGTTAGCAAAGGGTATTTTCTAAATATTGAAAAGCTGGAAAGAGTGAACATTCAAAGAGACTTCAGCATCCAAGTAAAGGAAATCAAAGTGTTATAATAGGTGCAGAAAATAATCAAACATGCTCATACAGGGCATGTCATAATATCTAGAGAACTAGAACATCAGGGACAAATAGCCATGCCTCTAGTATTCAAAGTTCAGGGTAGACCACACCTATACGGTGAGTTGTTCTGGAAACTGCAGGTTGGGAAGAATACATTGTTTTTGAAGGCAGTACAGCGTAGATTTACTACAATGATATCTGGTCTCTCAGTGCTGGATTGCAAGAAGCGATTACACAAGCTAGGCCTACTGTCAATGGAATTTCAAAGGTGAGCACTATTTATTTGAAGTCTTCAAGATATTACAATGAACAAAAAGGCTGAATGGAAAGAAGCTGTTCGCATTATTTTACACCACACTAGTCATCAAGCCGATGAATTAACTGACACCCATACTAAATACAGTACTGTACAGTGATACAAACAGAGCTTTATACAAGGTACATACTACCTACTCTTTGGTGTTCCAGCCCCTTTGAAGTCAAACCCAACATTATAGTAAGATTTTAATTCTTTTGTACCACCCCATTAGTTTGTAGCAATTTTTGTACCTGGACCTCTGTCTGCTTATTCACCTTTGAGAAGAAATGGTCCTTACTTCCAACGTGGGTGATCTCATAATTCCACACTCAGAAAGTCATTTATCACAGATTTGCCCAGAAAGATAGGATCAGATCTTCCAATTACATCAGAACAGATCCGACTGGCAGAGATTTTATTAAAGGTTGCCCATTACTTGTCAATGCTTTTTGTGGTTAAACTTCTAATCTGGCCTGTCCCAGATTCCCCCCATCATAGGAAATTGACGAGGAATCTAGTCCGTGCAGGTTTAGTATTAGAAACAAGGAGAATGCTCCCTTTGTAAGGCAATAGCTGTAATATTCCTGGAAGCAAAAATGTTTAAAGATCTCACAGCTACTGGGTCAAGGGTATGTATGTAAGGTCATGGGTGAGGGAGTAAGGTGGTGAGTGTGTGAGGGGTTGGGCGCCGGTAGGGTGAGAGATTAGGGTGCTGGATGGGTCAGTGGATCATGTGGAATGAGTGAGAGGGTAGGTCCTGACCCGTACTATTCCTGGAGTGTCTGATTTCCAATCATTTGGAGACTGGAAGATCTGGAGCGAAGGTCATCAAAGTCCCTTTGCAGCTTTCTGCTGCATTCCTTAGAAGATTTGGGGGATTTGGATCCTTAGTGTTCTGTTCTTTTATATAAGTAATTTATAAATAAGGATGAATGCTGAGGTTCCAGATTCTGTGCAATGACAGAAGAATACCAGGTTCCATGAATGAGATTTTTTAAAATTCAGCCACTCACCACATCATGCCAATTATCCCCACTGTGCGTCTCTCACTTACTAACCAGCTCCCTACCCATGCCAAAGTTCAAGCAATCAGCAATCTCAACGCCTCTGTTCTGAAACAAACATTTCGTTGCTCACAACTGGAAAATTGTACACCTTTTCTGAGGGAGTATTTTCACCTGGTGGGAGACGGTGAGTCACTAATATAACAAAGCAGGCTCTCCACTGAAGTTAGTACCTATGTTACAGCATCTGTGCGTCTGTTTCAGCTTACCCATAGTCACAGAGAGAACAGCAAACCTTTGAAGAATACAGTCAATAGGAACCATTTGGGATTTACCCTTGGGGTTGTCTAATGTGATTGTATTAGAATGCTGATGCTGGAAGTAGAGAAGCTGACTTGAAAAGTGCAGCAGGCAGGGATTGCATTGAGAATAAATATCGTAAAATGTTAACCAATGTTCCCTCTAATCTGCATGGGTGCATGGTTCTGCAACAATTGGCAATGGGCATGCAGGAATCAGACAGGTCACATATAAGTTCGCTTGACGGCTGTCAACCTTAAAGGAACCACACAATTCAACATGCTGGCTGTGCACAACAAGCAAAAGTTAGAGCTAACGTTGATCTAGTTATAATTTCAATCAGTAGACCATTTGAACAATACATTTAGAATACTATATAGTTCCTATCACTTCATTGTCTTATACGCACTTTGAGTAGGTAATGTTTAACAGACAACCAGATTAATTCACATGATTTTCAGTGTTCATGGTCAGCTTCCTCAAAACCTACATTTAACTTGAGATGAATAACTCCCTTTGTTTTTAGGGCATTCTTTAACTTAAACCCAGGTCTTTAAGAGGTATTTTATTCTGGTCTGAATTTTTTTGTCTAAATGTGATTGCTATGATTGTTTTAAACTGACCTTTTAACTGGTTGTTCTCATCCTGGAGCAAAGCGATTTCCTTCCTTAAGGTTTCAGTTGCCCCATTCTTCATTCGACTTTTCTCTCAAGCTTCATTTCCTTCCACTAGCTTGGAGAATTCCCTTGAGGAGATGCTCCCGCTGACAGAGCCACTCATTGAGAGGGACAATGGAAGTGACAGCTGACTGTGCTGCAGACTACCACCAGCAGGGGATCAGTTTAGTCTGGTGGTGCTCTATCACCCGGGTGCCCTTTCAATCACCCTGACATGCAGCTGTTCTGCTGCAATGCAAAGAGAGCTGAGAAGTGTTTACCTTCTGCGATATAAACTGGCTCCAAGTCTCCTAAAGTTACAGCTGATCAGGTTGTTGGATAGGTCACATTCAGGGAAGGTTATTAAAATATAACACTCAGCTCTGCTCCCTTCCCTAAGATATACAACCTTGGAGCTTTACAATGAGCTGAGACATTCACTATTATCAGTGCAGAGTCCTTCAGTGGGGCCCTGACCTGTCACTTTCATGTTGCCGCTGGATATGTCTGTGATGGGAAGGCCCTGCTGCAGGGCAACTTGAGGTCCTTAAGAGAGCAATAAATGCACAGACTACTGCCATGCAATTGCAGACGGTTGCCAGCTTGGTACTGTGCGCCAGTCTTGTCAAGGACCTCCAAATCTCATCACTCCTGCAGCCTGGCACTAAGTAGGAGCTGAGCCTGGGGCAGATAACCATCATTTTGTTGAATGGCAGGGCAGGCTTGAGGGGCTGAATGGTCTGCTCCTATTTCTCATGTTCTTTTGTGTGTATAATAAAAGCAAAATACTGGGGATTCTGGAGATTCGATATGAGAAAGGAAATTCAGCAGGTCTGGCAGTCTCTGTGGAGAAAGTGACAGACCTTACATTTTGAGTCAAATATAACTTTTATGGAACTGAAGTAGGGAAGAAATATTATGATTTAAAACTGTTTGAATGCCTGGGCTCTAGAAATGTGAAATCCTGGGGCAATTAAAATCCAAGTGAGTGCTGCAGTTAGTATAGCGCCCTAATTTAAATAAAATAAGCCCTCCCTTAATTGTCTGGATGGGCAGCCCATCCTTATAGGACACCAACCTTATAGAAAATAGCAGGTAACAGACTTCTGGAATGGAAATGAATTCACACTCTTTGTTGTCATTCTGGAACATGGTAGATCAGGTAGGACCTTACAAATGACAGTATCAGGCCAGTAACTTGAGCTCTGTTGCTCTCTTTCTATTCCTCTCCTATCTCTGTCTGTTCAGTTGGACATTAAAAAGTTCTTGCACCACCCATAGAAGAACAGAGAATTCACAAAAACTAGTTCTGAATGAAGAAAGTTGTTTCGTCAATCAGTGTCCATTTGTCAACCAATGCTGTTCTATCAAGAACTAATTCTGAAAGGGTTAATGCTGTAGATGGCATCAGGCTCCATCCAATCTGATACTGTCATACAGTCTTGGGTGGAGAATTGAGGAGTCGAGCTGTAAATCCAATGGAGTGCAAAGTGTCATCTCTGGATCCTGACAGTTGTAATAATTACACCCAACTAGACAATGTAATATGCACTGACTGCTAACCTGGAATTAATCACTCTTTAAAATTTACTCATGAAATGTGGGTTTCACTGGGTGGACCATCATTCATTGCCCATCCCTAGGGAGACCCGCAATGCCTTTAGGGAGGGAATTCCAGGATTTTGTTGCAATGCCAATGAAGGAACAGCAATGTATATCCAAGTCAGGATAGTGAGTAAGTTGAAGGGGAACTAGTGGATGGGATGTAGTGTTCCCATGCATCTGCTGCCCTTATCCTTCTGGATGGAAGTGGTTGTGGGTTTGGAAGGTGCTGTCTGAGGATCTTTGGTGAATTTCTGCAGTGCATCTTGTAGATAGTGCACACCGCTGCTATTGAGCATTGGTAGTGGAGGGAGTGGATGTTATTCAATGTGGACAGGCTACTTTGTCCTGGATGGTGTTAAGTTTCTTCATTGTTGTTGGAGTTGCACTCATCCAGGCAAGTGGGGAATATTCCATCACACTTTCTGACCTGTGCCTTGTAGATGATGGACAGGCTGTGGGGAGTCAGGAAGTGAGATACTTGCTGCAGTGTTCCTAGCCTCTGACCTGTTGTTATAACCACTTTATTTATATGGCGGGTCCAGTTGAGTGTCTGGTCAATGGTATCCTCTAGGTTGTTGATAGTGGGGATTTTGTTGCCAAATCAAGTGTCTCTTCTTAGACTCATAAAGAGTTAGCCCTCTATCATTGGTGAACACACAGGCCCTTAGACTCAACAGTGCTTGATTGTTTACCATTTTCTGATGTTGGGTTTTGGTTGAGAGAGAAGATACAGTTTCCACCTTCACGCCAGTGGCCTTTAAGAGACTGGTGATTGCAATAGGGGCTGCGGTGAATCATCGCATTGGATAATGTTATTTCAAGTTGATAAGTTCCCATTAACCATTTGTTGATCTGTCACAGAGTGCCATTGACAGCTGTTTCATCCATTAAAGCTTGTTATTTTAAGAGACAGAGGGTGGTTCATATGTGGAATGAACTGCCAGAGGAAGTGGTAGATGCAGGTACAGTTATGACATTTAAAAGACATTTGGATTGGTACCTGAGTAGTAAAGATTTAGATAGATATGAGCCAAACATAGGTAAGTGAGATTAGATTAGTTTGGGAAACTTGGTCTGATTGGACGAGTTGGACCGAAGGGTCTGTTTCCATGCTGTGTGGCTCTATGACTCTGGAAAGGAGTATTAGTAACAGTACACCACTCTAACAACAAGCTGACAAGCCTATGACAAATACAACTCCCTTATAGGGTACAATCATCTTTTTTAACAACACAGGATTTTCATCTTCATTATTGTGCCATTCATCCCAATGCCCTGGTCAATATTTTTCCCTTAAACCAGTACCACAAGTAACCATCAAGGCAGATCTATGCTATTATTCACAGGGAATTTGGCGACAATGGTGAAATGATCGGGAAATAGATTATACTTGGTAACTTCACTTAAAGAATTATCACTGCAAGTCATGATGGGCTCAATGGCCTCCTCTGAACTGTAATTCCTGTTTATGGAATCTTATTATGCCCATTCATGGTTAAAACCGATTTTCAACCATAGTATCCACCAGCTATCTGACAAATACGCTCCTTTTCCACTTCCACTTTGTCTGTTTGTCATTTAGAGTGCTCCTAAATGCTTACCTCATGATCCCCCTTGTGGGAATGTACTTTGACTGTGCCCAAGCTATCTTCTCTTTAAAGGCAGCCTATTATTCAGCTACAAATTTTCCTGTCTATCCATTACTTCCAATTTATCTGGACCAGGTTCATTCTCATCCCCATTTGAGGTTTATCCTCCTACAATTAATTATTCTTACTCCAAATCATAGCTTGAATTCTTTTCCATAACCAACATGAATCTTATGATAAAATGATCACTGTTCCCTAAAATGTATCCAATTAGTAGATTGGTAGATAGTGTCTGACTGGAGACACAATCATTACATCAGATTTTCTGATGGATTTTCCCCATCAACCAGCTTGAAATTTACTTTAAATAATTAAAATTAAGTAGATGTAATTGAAATTGCTAGCTCGAAAGAAACAAGGGGTCATCCAGTTTGGCTTTCACCATTCTGATAGCCACATAATATATTGATAATGAGTTGTTGACTGATCAAGATAAACAATCTCTATCATTCATAGCAGACAGGAAACAAGGAAAACTTCTTGTAGTTAAAGGCTTTGAGAGCCACACATCCATAGTTGCCTGTTCTTCCCCAAAATACTATACCAGCAACATGATATGATAATTGATTGTTTCATTTTGCTGCATAAGATTAATTCAATGAAGACCAAATAATAAAAAATAGAGCATCGTAGTACAAACTTTATTAGAGCTGCATATTATCACCAATAATGAAATGGAAATATTATACTATACCTCATGGAATATTTAGCTCCTTAGCTATATTCAGCAAAATTACACAGTTCCTTTTACCCTTACTGTATGGTCCTGTAGTCATTTACCTAAGTACTGTACCAGGTTTTGTTTTGCGCAACTCATTTGGTTAAACAAATTAGAAAGGTAGCTGCAAAATTTAAGGTGGGATAAAAATAGAATTACATTTTAGAATTACATTTGTTACAAGGTAGGTTAAATTTTAAAAGATTAAGATAGCAACTTTTATGACAAGAAAAAGCCTCCAAACATAACTCAACCTTGGCAAATAATTTAGTGTGATTACTTATCGGCTGTTTTTGGTGTGTAAGAGAATATCAGGCAAATATCAGACAAATTCCAATATTTTTGATCAAATCTATAAACATGTCATAAAATTCATGCTGGTAGTGCCCATCAAGTAAAGATTTTTTTATTAGATTTATAAATGAAGGCAGGTTCTTTTCACTTGTTTGGTGACTGGACAGTGACAATGGATATGGACTAAAACAAATATCGTTGTATTCTTACATTCACAAACTTATTACAAAGGCAAGTTTCCAGTGCATCACATTGATCAAGTTTTCGAAGACTAAGTTTTTCTTTCCACCATGTTTTATCTAAAATACTAATTTATAATGTAATTGGCTAGTTCCGTTGACTCATTAATTTATAATATCATTGGCTGACCATATGGTTGTGTTGGAATTTTTGAAGAGAACATTTTTCACAGTAAAACACACTGATAGTATCAGCAAACGATGCAGAAGCTGCTTTAATTGAGTCACCAAGACTACAACTGGATAGATTCCTGATTATCAAGGAGATAAAAGAATATTGGGGCTGGGGGGAGGGGTGTGCATGCAGGATTGTATCTACTTGAAGTTAAAATCAGGTTAGCCATGATTTTGTTGAATGGTGGAGCAGGCTTGAAGTGCCAAGTGGCTTGCTGTTGTTCTTTGTATGTTTATGAAACATTTTTAGAAAGTGATCAAATGAAGCATTTTTTTTTGGATATGAAGTATAGTGGTTTTGAACACACAGTTCTTTTGTCCTCTGACTCTTTTTCTGCAAGACCTCTTATCAACGTTTATGAGTTGAAACCCCACTGGAAGGCCTGATCGTCACAACTGGAGTATTCCTACTGGAGATGTCTGAATTTGTGCCCAGAAAAAGAGAATTCAACTTGCCATAAGAGATAACAAGGTGTAGAGCTGGATGAACGCAGCAGGCCAAGCCATATCAGAGGAGCAGGAAAGCTGACGTTTCGGGTCTAGACCCTTCTACA
>JAHRHZ010000040.1:23115828-23133422 GCA_024137785.1 Ginglymostoma cirratum | reverse complement strand
AGCCTGTCTGGAAAGTAATTTCAGCTAAAGACCAGCATTTGACCAAACTGTGAACAATTTTTTTTTTTGACTTTAGCTGTAGCTTGGTCAAAGTTCTTTCCTTGGCTTGGAGGTGTGTGACCTTGCCTGTGTCTATCTGTGTCTGTGTGAATCTTTATGTGTCCCTGTGCCTGTATCTATATGTGTTTGTGTGTGTGCTGGTTAACTAGGCCTGCATTTTGTCATCAGTAATGAAATGGAAATAATTTACAATGCCTCACCGAATATTTAGCTCCTTAGTTTTATTTAGTAAGAAACTAGGCTGATTTGTTTCTGAGACAGAGCTATATACAGTCCAAAATATACATGGTTAGCGATATAACCTCCCTTTTAAATTGAAACACAGCTGTGGCCAGCGGAAGTATAGGACAGGAAAAGGAATTAGTCTACTCTTCCTGACTTGTTTGTAATGGTGACCAGAGTTCACAAGTACTATGTTGACAGAAGCTTACAGGTCATCTTGAGGTTCTGAAAAGTATCAGAAATGTCTGTTATGTAAGAACTCTTCTGTTGTCCTTGCTGGCAGTAACGTTAACCCACACTTGTGCTTTGTGTGGATGATTGTCATTTGCGCAGTGGTCCCAGTTGCAGTGAACACTGAGATGGTCACTTTTGTTGAGAGATACGACAACACCCTAGCTCCCATGGAGAGTCCAGTCAGGAAGTTACTGTACAGCACTGTTTGCCCACTGTGACCTGTCAGGGTAAAGGTGTAGGCTGATTGCTATGAACTTACCCCAATTTTTATGTTGGTTATTTAGGGCTCCACGTAGCGGACATAGAGCCCGTTTGGAAGTGCAACCCTTTAAATCAAACACTTCTATATCCTGGCATCCCATGCTTTCACCACTTTGGCAGCCCTGGCATCTTGGTCACCAGGCATCAGGCTCCCATGCTTCCTTCCCCACAAAACGCTGGCACTCCTAGCAACCACAATACTCCATTGCCCAGCACCCTTAGCATCCTCACCAGCACCACTAATACATCTCCGGTTCTACAATGTCCACTAACCACTGACACCTCCCACGGCATCATTGGTTATCTCAGCGCCCAACTCCATGCATCCATTTTTATGGTATCTCTAATTATACATCATGACAAATACAGATGGACACTAAATGCAAACTCTCATCTGTCCCCATGCCCCAAAAGACAGCAAAAGAATATGGTTCAGCCTATCTGATGCCCTGAGACATGGGCTTGCAGGTCCTGTTCAAGGATAGACACTGAGATAAAGGCAAACAAATGAGCCTTCTTCCACTTTGGTAGAAGAGAAGGCTGGGTTCATGTTCCATGGGCACCCTGTTGCAGAAATGGCTGCTCTTGAGGCAACAAGGAAGAGAGCTTGGCACTAATCCCATCGGGTAAGGGGGTGACACAAATGCCAAAAGAGGCCACTTGTCCACAAGCTTCAGCTCCCACCCGGACCCACTGAGTAACAACTTCATTCTCTTTGTTTTCTGTATTAACAGGCTGTGAAATATGTCTTCCCTCTCTTACAGATTCAGGAAGACAGAACAGAGGAGGCCTCAGTGTGAATAAATTCCCTACCGGTGGTGTGACATTGGTACATTAAAGCTGGAAGCAGGAGATATTCAAAAAGATGAATTGACATAACCCAAGGGTTTAAGAGTTATTTACTGAGAACCCTCAATTTATGATTAGATTACCTCTTTGGAACTGGGGCTGAAGATCATTTCCACTCATTTGATTCGCCTTTTGCGGTGTTGGGTGTGTTTTGGGGTGGGGGGAGAGGATGGGCTACGTAAGTGGTGTAAGGAGACCAAGATCACAACCTATAAAAAATGAAGGCTGGACAACCATGGGTCTTTAATGTTACAAATTCTTGTAGCTGGATCTCCCTCTGTTTGCCTTACAATCGAATTTCCTCCAGCTGCAGAGGTTTCCTTATACAAACACATTTAGTCATATTGCCTAGTTCTGGGAAAGCATCACATCTTTCTTTCTGCTGAGAAGTGGACTAGTACAGAGCAGACACACCTAGATTATCAGCATGGAATTTGATGCTCGATGCTTGTGCTGCTTCCATCCTGACTGTATGACTATACAGCCTTGATGTATATTACACTATACACTACATTTAATGTTTGTTAATAGTAAATCACAATGGTTACCAAATTCTTTCCATTCTTGACACTGTGATGCTTTTGGCTTATGGGAACTCTATTTTTGCAACAATGAGCACAGGCTGGCTGCAAATAATGCAGTACATTTTGAAATATAGGGTGGAATCTTATATGGGACTGATTGATGTGGACTATGGCAAGAAATGTAGCAGAATTCTGTGAGAAGTCCCAGGAGGAAACCTCCATTTGGGAACACCTCACTGCACCTTTTAACGAAGCTCCGGGTGTCAGGGTGGGATTCTCGTTAGGGAGCAGCAAGTCACCTATTAAGGGGGACCACTGCTTGTTTATGACTTTGTTAACTGCACATTTCATTCCATTATTGTGCAGCTTGCTATCCCACCAGCTGGTCATGGGTTGGACCAGCCTGTATCTCAGGGCTGCTCGCTTACTCACTTAATGCTTGATTATTAAGTGCCTACCTACGTGCTCACAGCATCCATGCCTTGCCTTGCTTTGCCTTGCCATGCTGTGCTGTGTTGTGCCTGTTAGTGGGTTGTCGCTTCAACCAGAGGCTAAAGGCCCTCAGTACCGTGTATTGAAGTGATATTCTGTGCAGTCAACAAGACAGATTGTTGTCACTAGGGATCTGTCCAAGTTTTAGGGAACGTGGGGCGGGGGTGTGGAGGAGGGGTTTGGCAGTGGAGTTAAATATGTTGCTGTATGGCACATCAATGTAACACCAACAGCATGGGTTAGCTGCCTGTGTGGCAAATACACTGTGCAATCATTCAACGATATGGTCATGTCTGAAAGTGAGGGATGCTAGTTCTCAGCCCAGTCACTGAGGTGCTGTAGGTCCCAGTATTGTCAGTCATGGAGATAACCCACACACAGACCAGGGGCTTGGTGCGTCAGTCACCCATTCAGGCTCATCAAGGCAAGGGTGGCTGTCTGGCTACAGTCCAGTGGGTGGGTAACAGTCTGACCTGTAGTGTCATCAGGACCAGTCAGGGATGTCTAGCACACACAGCGATCGGGAGTTTGTCTGTAGGTTGTGATGAAATAATCCTGGGGCGGCTGTGTGCATTGATCATTGAAGACAAAGCAGGGGAGTATGGGGTGCTGAAGGGGCAAAGAGGGTCTCACTGCTAAAAGAAGTGGGGCAGTTTAAGCTATAAGGGGAAGAAGCAGAGGCACATATTCAAGGGAGAACAAGGATGGTGATAGAGGATGGGACTTCAAGAGATAAGGACCATAGACAGAAGACATGCCAGGCAATGGGCAGTGGTCACCACTATGACCTATGCAGGTGTGACATAGAGAAGTAGGATGGGCATCATTGAGGGGCTCATGTTGGGGCTCAGGGGTGGGAAGGTCAGCAGGAGATGAAGTTCAAGTTAGTGGCTCTCCACATAGGGAGATTGCATTCCCCGCCATCACTCACTGTTCACTAGATGCTAACAGCACAGGAAACTGACTGAGACAATGGCCAGGATGGGCAGAGTCAGTGTTAGCTTGATGGGCGACAGCACAGGATCCACATCTGCAGTATGTTAGGACATTGAAAGGGCAGAGATATGAAACATGTGTTTGCAAACTGCAATTATATTTAATTTGCAATCACTTCATCATCATTTGTATTAAATTCAGAGGAATGGGCAGTGAAGAAGGTTTTTGGTTGCTTGCCTTTATTGTTCAGTGCATTGAGTGTAGGAGTTGGGAGGTCATATTACAGACAGGACGTTAGTTAGGTCACTTTTGGAATACTGCATTAAGTTCTGCTCTAACTGCTTTGGGAACGATGTTGTGAAACTTGAAAGCATTTAGAAAAGATTTACAAGGATGTTGCCAGGACTGGAGGGTTTGAGCTATAGGGAGAGGCTGAACAGGTGGGGGCTATTTTTCCAAAACTAGAGGGCATAGGTTTAAGTTGAGAGGGGAAAAATTTAAACGGGGCCTAAGGGGCAACTTTTTCATGCAGTAGGTTATGTGTCTATGGAATAAACTGCCAGAGGAAGTAGTGGAGCCTGGTACAATTAATGTATTCAAAAGGCATCTGGATGGGTACTTGAATAGGATGGATTTAGAGGAAGATGGGCCAAATGCTGGCAAATGGGACTAGGTTTAGAATATTTAGTTGGCATGGACGAGTTGGTCCAAAGAGTTTGTTTCCGTGCTGTGCATCTCTATGACTCCATGAATAGAGTTCACATGACGGTTAAAGGAAATTTGGACTGTGCCATTGGTCCTTCCAAACTGGACATTGGCATTTCAATGATGTAGCAATATTTTAAAAAGAGAGGATAGCTGGACAAAGGTGACACATAACTTGTGATACTTCCAAGTTGCCAAGGGAGGAGGAGACAATTACTTCAGCCTCCATCTTGTAAACGTTATAATGGACTGTACTGAATGCAAAAATAATGTTGATGTGGGTCAGGGATGAGAAGGGGGCCAGAGAGTTCCAGCCGGTCCTTTCTCGATGTGATGTGTTGGTTCCTCAGCCAGCATAGCACCCCTTCACCAGGTTGGTTCACAGACTGAAGCTGAGGCTGAATGACTGATGGAGATATGGCCCTCATTATTGGGGGTCTGCATGTCTCACTGTCTGGAAGGGGGTGTGTCACCCCGATCTACAGGGAATGTCATCACTGCCTGCTCTCAGGGCTAAGAACCCGTTTTGCTCATTATTTTCCCAACCTATGCCATTACCACCAAGAGTCATGCACCCAGCTGTTAGAGGGCTACTGGCTGCCTTCCTAATAGGGTGAAGGTCTAGGCAGGAGGACCAGGGCGACAGCAAACCCAGGAGCAGCAAGAAACTGCAGCTGAGGATGAAAAGCTCAGGAGAGGGCATGGCCATAGTGTCTTTCCAATGTGCTGGATCCACAGGAAGACCAGAGGGTTTTGCACCTGACTCTAGTTCATGAGGATGAGAAAGGTGCAGTGTCGATGCAGGCGCCATATGTCCTGGGTCACTCTGATGGAACTGTCCTGGCTGTGCGAGTGGGACCTGAGGGCAGCAGGAGAGGGGAGACCATCCTCTCCCAGCACCTGGGAAGGTGCCAGATCCCTCTGAAATTCATTGTGAGGCAGGATCTCTCAGTGGGTGTTCCCACAAATGGATCAGGACAGTGACTGATACTCTCTGTGCATGATCACACCGGATCATTTCATTTCCTGAGACTTCATGGGGCCCAGAGTCAATGTTGAGGACTCCCACAGCCACACCCTCCTGACTGTATATCAATGTGCCATCACCTCTGCTGGGTCTGTCCTGTGTGTAGAACAGGACACATCCAGGGATGTTGGTGGTGGTGTCTGGGACATTGTGAGGTTTATTTCTGTGATTATGACTATGTCAGGCTGTTGCTTGACTGGTCCAAGAGACAGTTCTCCCAGTTTTGCCATTAGACCCCAGATGTCCTTTAGAAGGGCTTTGCAGGCTTGACAGGGCTGTTTCTGCCTTTGTCATTTCTGGTGCACAGATTGACACCAGGTAGTCAGTTCAATTTTATTTCTTTGATTAGACTTTGCATTGATTCTTACAAGTGAGAAGCATGTCATGCCATTTCACAGGGCAGTTAAGAATCAACTGCAATTGCTGTGGTCTGAAGTTGCATGCAGACCAGAGCAGGTAAGAGTGGCAGATTTCCTTCCCTGAAGGTTACTAGTAAACTCGATTCCAGATATTTATTGAAATCAAATTCCGGTATCTGCTGTGGTAGGATTTGAGGTTAGAGCATCATGTGAGTTCCTGGATTCATAAATTGAAAGAAAATGTTTCTCAATGTCAAGATTTTTGTATTCTTGCCAATTTCCTCGTCAATGCCCTCGCCAGAGGGCGGAAGGGAAAAATCTGCTCCCATTCACGTAATCACAGCAAGGTGCTCTGTGGATGTGGGAAGATCTGATTGCAAACTGATTAAATGAGTGTAAACTGATTAAATGAGGTGGTTTCCTCCACATGGCCTCATCCTGTAAGCAGACATCCAGCCTGACAGTGTTTCTAGCTCCTTTTCACTCAACAGGTGGTGGAAACGAGATTTGCTGCTGTGTGCACAGACCCAGTAAATCCATCACTGAGACTAACCCTGTGTGTCTGTGTGTGTTTGTATGTATGGTCCCTTCCTCTGGACTTCAGCCTGAGAGAGATAAGCAATACTGATCTCCACCTTCCCATGGGAGACTGTTACCCTGAAGTGATCAAAGTGAATGGTCTTCTCTTGCATTGATAAAATAAACACTTCGCAAAAGGGGAGAGTCAAGGAAAATCAGTGGAGTTGTGTATAACTTCTCTGAGATAAACTGTCCTGTAGCTGAACATATATAGATAAGCAGGACATTTCTCTCCAACACTCAGCACGTGCACCTCACAATGCTCAAAAGATGTGAGTGACCAATTGATACTTCATGTCTTGACACCTTAAGACCTCCAGGATGGATTGAATGCGCATATTCCCTGGAGATGGAAAATCTGACTGAATTTTCACAGCTGAATGGAATAGAGATTCATGAACAGCCTGTGGGTTTGGCTCATACAACCCGTTCGTCAGGGCATCATAAAATCCCACAACTAGTTCCTGTTGTCTGATCCTCAACAGTTATGTTTCCCCTGGTGCAGCCTATGATTGCTGTAGGTGTTCAGAACAGCCTGGGTTTGCAGGCACAGCATGAATGTGATACTCAAGGTTTCGGATTGTTGTTCAGTGACGCAGACAAGACCTCTGCTGTTCTCATTCTGAAGCCGGTTCCCTCTCTCCCCTCTTCATGCTCTGCCCTGGTAAACAGATCTGATCGGAAATAGCCCAGGCTTCTGTGTCTGCACAGGAAAACTGCAAGCTAGTTGGTGTCCGGTGCTGAGTGACTTTTTTGCAGTAGGAGGAAGGACTGCAGAATCCAACAAGTAGTTGCCACCAGGCCTGCAACAAGTACCTGAATTTGATACAATTCTCCCTTCAGGGAGGTAGCTTGCTTCATTCTGCAATGGGTCGACGCCTGACAAACTTGAGAAATATTATCGGGTGCTCGAAACGTCTGTTAGAAAAAAAAACACAGTTTTTATGCATCTTGCAAATAGAATATTTCTTTTCAATGCACAAAAGTGCGACGCAAGATGTCATTTGTTGTTTGAAATCTTGTCGCCAAAGTCAATATTTACTGCTTAGGTTTAATTCTGCAATGGAAGGTGTGTGACCGTGTCTGTGTATGCACGACTGAGGGAGTAGGTGTGTGACTGTGTGTGAGTGTGAAAGTGAGTGAGTGAGTGAAACTGAGTGTGCATGTGTGTCTACGTGAATGAGGGAAGGTGTGTATGAGTGCTCGTGAGTCTGTGTGAGTGTGCTAGTGCGTGAGTGAGTGGGTGTGTCAGTTTGAATGTGGGTGTGCGTATGTTTGCACGTGGTTCTGAGAGTGAGTGTGTGAAAGTGTGCAAGCATGAGGGTATATGAATGAGTGGACGTATGTGTGACATGCACATATGATCACTCACTCATACACAATGTATTTGTTTTTGTGTGTATGCAAGCATGAATGCATTGAGTGTGCCCATGTGTTTGAGCGTGTGTGCATTAGCATGTTTGTGTATTTGTGTCTGTGTGAATATGTGGGCACAAGTGAGTGCCTGAGCATGAGCATGTACATGTTTTTGAGAATGTGAGTGTGACTGTATGTGTGTGTGTAAGTGTGGATGTACGTTTATGTGTGAGCATATGGTTGCATGAGAGTGAGCGTGACTGTGTCTAAGTGTGAGTGTGAACGAATGTGGGTGTGTGCATGTGTGAGAAAGATAATTTGTGTGTAGGGTAGGTAAAGAGAAAGCAGTTAATAAATATATATGGATTTTCAAAAGGCATTTGATACGATACCACATGTTAGATTACTTAATAAGCTGACATAGGAACAGGGATGGGCCATTCAGCCTCTCAAGCCTGTTCCACCATTCAATGAGATCATGGCTGATCTAGCTCCTAACTCCACGAAGCTGCCTTTGGCCTGTATCCCTAATTTCTTTGTTTAACAAAAAAGAAATTATATTGTCAGAGCCCATGGTTTTGGAAGTATTATGTTAGCATGGATAGAGAGTTTGCTAACTAATAGAAGACAGAGAGTTGGGATGGCAGCTTGAAGATCTTGTAGGGTGAAGGCTTATATCATTAAGTAGGGACTCTTGGCATTAAGACATATTAATGGTTGATCCTCTGGCACCATAAACTACGTCGGCCCTTAGTCAGTCAGGGAATGAAAATGGTGGCACCAACCATCCCAGCAACAAGTTAGTAGTTGTTTGCATCCTGCACATAAAAATGTGAGAGGGATGTCCCTAGCATAATCTGAAAAATAAATATTATGGGAATGGATTGAAATGAGTATCGACCACATTTGAAAATCAGGTCATATTTCCATATCTCTTCTTGAATACATTAACAACACTCCTCCCTAATTCAAATAGGAGCTTCTATAAGTCAACCAAAATATAATTAGATTCGGTCCAAGCCAAAGATAGGTAGAAAGTAGACAAGTTTGATTCCTATTTCATTTACTACACTCTTGTGTCCTATCTGTCTATATTGAAACTTTCAAATGTGGAGCAACAAAGTCTTTTCTTGCTCTGTTTCTTTTGACTGGCTTCTAGCACTCTGAGTGAGTGAGCCCTGTGCGTATAATGCGGAGTGGCTGGTGGATGGTTTTTTGACTGTACCTTTCACAGCACACATGTACTCGAACCTAAGAACGTACAAGAATAGTGCACATAGACAAGGGTTGTAATTGGCTTCTAACCCCAGTCTTTGTGAATTCCCAAATGGGGAGAACACAAACATATCTCTTGCCCAGACTACTGCTTTTTCTCTTATTTTATTGAGTTAATAGTCTGAGATATTCACAGGAGTTTACAGTTCGGTTTGTTCGAAGGCATTTTATCCTTTGACACCTGTTGGTGTGACACTACAGGTACCTGTCTAGACACCCATTGAATTTACGTTTGCAGTCATATTTTGGCTGCATCATCTCTTTGTTTAAAAAAAAAGCATGTTGGGATGAAAATTTCCAAATCTCCACAGTGATCGAGGGTTATGATCTTTGGTCATGACTCTAGTTTACATTGCAAGGCCCAGCAGCAGTGGTCAATGTATTGGAACCCCATCTTAAGGATGGAATTGTGAATCACAAGTTTATGAGGAAGACTGTGAAGATTCTTTAACTAACTTTCTTTTAGCAGCATATCAGCTCTGCAAAGCGTTGCCCTGTGTACAACTATGTTAATCTCTTCTGAAATAATAAAAAAAAGTGGCAAATGTCAAGTCCTCCATTGCTGTCATATTGCATTATCCCAGAAACAGTTTTCAGTGCATCTGCTGGACCTAGTGAAGCCCAGAGACTGATAGAATGAATGAAGATTGTCAACTTCACATTTGAGTCTGATATGCAATGTCAAAGTGGGACCTGGGCTGTTAGGACTGATCCATACAATGGCTTAATTTCCCTCTACAAATCTACATCAGTTCTGAATGATAGCAATACAGGTGGAGGTCTGCAACTCAGGTTTATGTTCTATTGTGGCCCTGGTGGAATTAGGGAAGTGCAGTTGCAGTTCCATTCTGCAAACGTCTGATGTTTCCTAAAAATTTCCTCAAGCCATGCATGAAGGGGCAGCTATTGTTTCCCAGCTCCCTGTATGCCCAAGAGCTTTGGAAGGATGCAAGAACCTCTGAGCATACATCATGGTGTCCCTCAGGATATTTGGCCCACATCTCCAGAATTTCATATCTGTTGTTACAGAGGAGCTGAACATTGAGGGAATGAAAGTCTTTTCAGTTGCTGAACAAAAACAGAAGTTGCTGGAAAAGCTCAGCAGGTCTGGCAGTATCTGTGAAGAAAATAAACAGGCTTAACGTTTCGGGTCCGGTGACTCTTCCTCACAACTGTTCTGAGAAAGGCTCACCGGACCCGAAACGTTAACTCTGATTTTTTCTTCACAGGCACTGCCAGAACTGCTGAGCTTTTCTAGCAACTTCTGTTTTTGTTCCTGATTTACAGCATCCGCAGTTCTTTCGGATTTTTTTTTTCAGATGCTGAACTCTGCACTTTGCTGATAGGAAGCTCTCAAGCAAATATGTGTGCAGTCTATAGTACCCTGAACCTGGAGGATGCCAGTGATGTTGGAGACTCCCATTGGCCTAGCTGCTGGACACTCCTTGTCACTGAGGAAGGGTATAGATTGGTGTAATCCAGTCAAAATTGCATCCGTGACTGAGGAATGGGAGAAACACACTGGTCTTCAGTTGCTTCTTTGAACAATCCACTGGCATAAAAATTCAGTGGAGGATGTCACCCATTCCTTCTGAGTGAAAAACCTGCTCCCACTGAGACAAGTTTTGGTAATAATGGCTCAGGACGCCCTTACTCTGCACCTCATTGTTTCATGAAGATAAAGACAGTGAGGCTAGTATATTCAGGGTCTGGTCATTCTCCTTGCCACCTTGGGAATGCTCAGCTGTTACATTTCCCTCTGGATTGCAGCAGCCACTGGAAGAGCCTCTGGCTCTTTCCATTTGTTGGAATTTTTAATGGCAATGTCTCATGGTCAGCAACATAGAACACCTACAGTGCAGAAAGGGGCCATTCGGCCCATCAAGTCTACACTGAGACTCCAAAGAGCATCCCACCCAAACCCAGCACCCCTCCATCCCCATAACCCCATAATTACCGGTGGCCAATCCACCTAACCTGCATGTCTTTGGACTGTGAGAGGACACTAGAGCACCAAGGGGAAACCCACACAGACACAGGGAGAATGTGCAAACTCCGCACTGACAGTCACCCGAGGTTGGAATCAAACCCAGGTCCATGATGCTGAGAGGCAGCAGTGCTAACCACTGAGCCACCATGCCACCCTGGCATCAGGCTTCAGCATTGTGCCCTTGTGAAGGAGTTGCAGACCTCCACCTGTATTGTCACCATTTAGAACTGATGTAGATTTGTAGAGGGAAATAATGCCATTGTATGGATCAGTCCTAACAGCTCAGGTCCCACTTTGACATTGCATATCAGACTCAAATGTGAAGTTGACAATCTTCATTCATTCTATCAGTCAGTCTCTGGGCTTCACTAGGTCCAGCAGATGCACTGAAAACTGTTTCTGGGATAACGCAATATGACAGCTATAGAGGACTTGACTTCTGCCACTTTTTTAATTATTTCAGAAGAGGTCAACATAGATGTACGCAGGGCAACACCTTGCAGAGCTGATATGCTGCTAAAAGAAAGTTAGTTAAAGAACCTTCACAGTCTTCCTCATAAACTTGTGATTTGCAATCCCGCCGTTTTTATTAAAAATGAATAGAAGTTTTGGGTCAGATTCTTCAGGTACATTGATGATACCAAGTGCTACCTCTCCAGCATGTCTTTCCCAACCTCCTACAGTCGTGGTGTTCTTGCACTGTTAACTTTCATCCAGTTTTGGGTGAGCAGTAATTACCCATCAGTGCCGAGGAACTAACCATTATTGGTTGGTCATGCAAGAGGTAGCTATTGCCACCAATCCTCCTTTCTACTCTTGTAAAATAACCATTCATGTTCATGGTTTGGTGGGTTGCTGTTACAAAACAATCAAAAGGTCAATGGAAACTTAAAAAGAAAATTTAGCAAAATTACATTAAAATGTCATTTTAAAGTATGATGACACAGCCCAGCCTGTACAGAATCCACACCATCCCTCCCATGCAACACCCTTCCCGCATTTGATGACTTTCAGACAATGTTGTCCAATTCCCCTGAACCTGAAACATATGCCTTTCACACTCACATCCCATATTCACACCATCCTAAAACTTGTTCTGTGTAAAAACAAATTGATGGCCTACACAGAAAGAGAGGGAGACAGAGACTTATCGCCATGAAGTAAATTTTTTTTTCTATTCATTTGTGGGATGTGGGCGTCGCTGACTGGCCAGCATTTCTTGCCCATCCCTAGTTGCCCTTGAGAAGGTGGTGGAGACCTGCTTTCTTGAACTGCAGTCCTCCTGCTGTGGGTTGACCCAAAATGCCCTTAGGGAGGGAATTCCAGGATTTTCACCCAGCGACAGTGAAGGAATGGAGATATATTTCCAAGTCAGGATGGTGATTGACTTCATAAAATCGTAGAATCCCTACAGTGTGGAAACAGGCCCTTCAGCCCAACAAGTCCACACCGACCCTCAGCGCATCCCACCCAGACCCATACCCCTATAACCCACCTAACCTACACATTCCTTGCCACTAGGGGCAATTTTTCATGACCAATCCACCTAACCTGCACATTTTTGGACAGTGGGAGGAAACCAGAACACCCGGAGGAAACCCACGCAGACACCGGGAGAACATGCAAGCTCCACACAGACAGTCACACAAGGGTGGAATCGAACCTGGGTCCCTGGCGCTGTGAGGCAGCAGTGCTAACCACTGAGTCACCATGCCACCCCCAAATGGCACGGCCCTGTAGTCAATAGCTGGAGGGGAACTTGGAAGTGGTGGTGTTCCCATATATTTGCTGCCCTTGTCCTTCTAGATGGAAGTGGTTGTGGGTTTGGAAGGTGCTGTCTGAGGATCTTTGGTGAATTTCTGCAGTGCATCTTGTAGATAGTACACACTGCTGCTACTGAGCGTCGGTGGTGGAGGGAGTAGATGCTTGTGCATGTAGTGCCAATCAAGTGGGCTGCTTTGTCCTGGATGGTGTCAAGCTTCTTGAGTGTTGTTGGGGCTGCACTCATCCAGGCAAGTGGTGAGTATTCCATCACACTACTGACTTGTGCCTTTTAAGTGGTGGACAGGCTTTGAGGAGTCAGGAGGTGAGTTACTCGCTGCAGTATTCCTAGCTTCTGGCCTGCTCTTGTAGCCAGACTGTTAGTGTGGTGAGTCCAGTTGAGTTTCTGGTCAATGGTAACCCCCAGGATGTTGATAGTGGGGGGATTCAGTGATGGTAACACTATTGAATGTCAAAGGGCGGTGGTTAGATTGTCTCTTATTGGTGATGGTCATAGGCTGGCATTTGTGTGGCGCAAATGTCACTTGCCACTTGTCAGCCCAAGCTTGGATATTGTCCAGATCTTGTTGCATTTGAACATGGACTGCTTCAGTGTCTGAGGAGTCACGAATGGTGCTGAACATTGTGCAATCATCAGCAAACATCCCCACTTCTGACCTTATAATGGAGGGAAGGTCATTGATGAAGCAGTTGAAGATGGTTGGGCCTAGGACACTACCATGAGGAACACAGTAATCATGGATCTAGAGGCATTCTTGGTGCCTCTCCCTCAGTTTGTACAGAGTAGGCCTGAAAGCAAGGCTTCAGCCAGCCAAAACATGTCGGGATCTGCTGTAGCTAAAACCTTGTCGGCTTGTCAGCACACATCTCTGTTATATTCCTGCAGCTTATCCAGCTATGGGCCCTCTACCTGCTTGACATTTGCTTGTATGGTTGCCTGGAACAGAGTGGGATGAAGCTTTGCTGTCAACAGCAGGCCTACCCTCTCAAAGTAATTTCATTGACACAGGCTGGTTTATTAATCAACAGCACCCTGGAGTAATGCCGACTGTCTGGCTGAGGTATAGGATTACCCAAGTGTGACACAGTTGATTAATTTGGTTCCCAGCTCCCGTCACATGACATTTAATTTTGCAGCCAGCTCAACTTCACTTATTTAATACATTCCCAGGAAGTCTCTTGATAATATGAAGTTGTGCTGACTTTCTGATATAAATCTTGATTATAGAGTGAACTGAAGCATAGAACTGAATGATTTCAGTCTGTTTCTGGGATTGGTGCTGATCAATAAAATCATTATTAAACAGATTTTTACATGACGAGTTTTACCTGATGTTTTCAGAACATAGGACTGTCCCTGGATTTTGTGCCCACAGACTCCCCAAACAAACATTACAACTTACCTTCATAAAATCCTTGCACCTAAGGATAAATCTCATTTTGATCTTTACAGTCTGAAACTGGATTCACTAAGACAACTGGTTCATTTATAATTCATCGCTGTAATCGCTGTTTTGGCAGCATTGTATATGTTGCTATTTAAGAAGTTATAGTCCTATAGGCTGTCAGATACGGCTGAAGAGTGCTTTGGCATGACTTAACCGACAAGGTTTAGGTCTTCAGGCTTACACCTTGTTGTGACTCTGATTCAGAGTTGGGGAAGGGGTGGAAATTCATCTGTAGTGCAAAACCTTCTATTTCCAAACAGCTGCCAAAAGGCTTTCAACTTCCAGGATACTGGTGTATGTTCTGCATTTTGTTTTATCTTCTATGTTTGTGGATTCTTTCGGGCTTATGTGGTCTAGTGTGCGTGAGAGGTAGCCATCTTCTGGTCTAATGCAAAAAGTCTTCTAGAGTAAACTACTGGGAGTCCTTCTGAACCCATATGTAACAACTGGTTTTTTCAATGACTATTATTGCCATGAATTTGTTTACATAATTACATTATCATTACCTCATTACCTCATTGCCCCCCCCCCCCCGACCGAGTTCAATTCAACACATTTTCAATTTGTGCCAGTGGATTTTTGTCTTTTATTTGTGGTTACATGAAGATATCATTGTGCTTGTTGAGTGAGGATTCTTCTTTGGAAGGTAGGAAGGTCAGGAATTGTATTTGAACTTGTCCCTAGTCAACTCAGCATCCAATGTAGACTAGAATTTGTTTATGAGATAAAACATTGTGGAGCTGGATGAACACAGCAGGCCAAGCAGCACCAGAGGAGCAGGAAAGTTGAAAGCAGAAGTTTCTGAGGAAGGGTCTCAACCCGAGGCGTCAACTTTCCTGCTCCTCTGGTGCTGCTTGGCCTGCTGTATTCATCACAACGTTTTATCTCAGATTCTCCAGCATCGGCAGTTCCTACTATCTCTGTTGAATTTGTTTATAACTGGTTGCTCGCAGTGTTATGTTGCAATCTGACGTAGTCCAGTTGCAAATGCCTCAATGATCTTGAGTGGATCTGCTGTTCAGTTGCTGCTTCTTTGTTCACCATTTTCATGAAGCTTGTTGACAATTGGAATCTGAACTCCCATTAATGTTGATAGCAACGTAAAAACATTTCTGCTGAGTGAGTATAATCACAGCTTTATATTTCACTGATGAAGTGAAACTAATTTCTTCTTCCAATGTAATTAACTTGAAGGGATTCTGAATTTTTGTTACAATTACCCCTGAACTTATGGAGACCTACAACATTTTCTACTGGTCATTCTTCAACCAAATATTTTTGACATCTTGTTGTTTGACCTCTTTCTGCTTTTGAATGAGATTGAAGTCAACTTGTACCTTTATACTTAGGAGTAAGAATTTATGTTTTGAAGCATTTTTATCATAGAATTCCTACACCATGGAAGCAGCCTGTTCTGACTATCAAGTCCACACCAACTGTCAAAAGAACATCCAACCAAGACTCACTCAGCTATCCTATCCCCTCCCTGTAACCTGTGGCTAATGCTCCAAGCCTGCAAATCCCTGGACACTTTGGGTAATTTAGCATAGCCAATCCACCTAACCCACACATTTTTTGGACATGGGAGGAAACCCACACAGATACAGGGAGGCAACAGGGCTAACCACTGAGCCATTGTGTCACCCAAACTATAAGTTGACATTTACAGAAACACAGTCAGTTTTGAAATCTCTAAAGGTGCCAATTCCACATGAGCCAGATATGAGTTGAACCTACAACCTTTGGATCTGATGTCAGATGCATTACCTATTGCAGCACTGGCCCTGCCCATGTCTAGGTTTATTAATATTAAGTGTACCTTATGTTGGAGAGTAGTTTGAGTTGCAAACTATTAATGTTAAGATCACTGCCTCCTAGATAATATAGTCACATTTCTGTCACGTATAAGCAGAGATTGGTCAATCAAGGCTCACTCCCTGATTATTAGTAACACTTGCTCTCATGTCAAACTTGAAATTTGTAGGATGCCCACTGACATAAATAGCAACTTGCCAAAAATTTGTGTCGGTCTTTTACTGGAGACTGTATTTCACCTACCTCTTTTTACTGCAGTTCTTTAGTCTTTTGCTTTTCTATGGCTATGTCCTGCTTGTGAAAGTGGCATATAAATTTACAAAGAAAACATTTTTTTAAAGGAGATTGAAACAGAAATCTGTTCTGCAATGAAGACAGTTTTAATATCTGGGTATTATTTGCACCTGTGAGTGTGTTTGCTCCACAGCATTGGAAAGGACATTAATGTTTGGTGACTGTCCTACCTACTGCATCGATTTACCATGTGTGCCTTTTGTGATCCTGTATTTTAAGAATTGAATGGATTCCAAAGGTCTCCAATGCCATGTTCGATCTATTCCCCTTAAGAATGATTTATATAGCTTCCAGAGCTCTGCTACACTAACAATCTGAATCATTTTCTCTGGAGTAAGGTCTTTTTTGGCTTGTAATTAGTCTAAGACTGATCAGTCATACCTATAACAACTCAATTTATTATGAATTCTGACTTTAGGTCACCACGGCCATGTCTCTCCACTAGGGTCTGCACAGATAATATACTGATTAAGTCATCTATGGATTCCTTAGATAATGTGTTTTTCTGCAAAATTTTGCTCTTTCATGAATTTTATTAACTCTGACATTGAAATGCTTTGCCAAAGGCTTTAAGTATTTCCTATTGCTTATTTTCCCGTTTATGAGCAATAATAACATCATTTGCTACACTCCCAATTGTGTACAAATGTGTATCCACTTGTTTAGCTCTGATGTGGTATCCAGTTTAGAAGCTATTCTATATCTCAAGAATCATTTTGTTCTGAATGTCCAATTTTTTGTTCTTTTGGGCCATTGCTGAAATTAAATCTTCCTAGAAAGATGTTTTTCTGATGCAAGGCTTTCTAATGAGATTAATTATTTTGTTTTACTTCAGGATTTTGATTTTGCAACAGGGATGACTTGCCCATGCTTTGGCTGCTGCTCTGGATAGTTTTCCCACTCTTTGCAGCTTTAATGGAGGATTCCCATGGTTTTGCAGGTATAACTGATGATTCCAAACATTCATGGTTGTAGTAGAAATTTTCTCACCTTTTGCAACTGCAATGGATTCACCGGGCAAAATCTTCAAAAAACCAAGAGTAATTCTCTTCTTTAATTTGGCCAATATGTATCTACTTTTAAATGACTGGTTTTCACAATTTCCCTGTCTCTCTGTTGCCGGATTGTGGGAGTTAAGTGAGCGAGCAAAGATCTGGCAAATGTGGGAAAGTGTAAAGTTGTCCATTTTGGCTGAAAGAAATTTTTTGAAAAAAGCGAGTTATCTAAATGGTGAGAGGTTACCATGTTCTGGGATGTGGAGAGATCTGGGTGCCCTAGTGCATGAATTGTAGAAGGTTACTCTGCGAGTATAACAAGTAATCAGGAACGTTCATTGAATGGAACAAAAACAAAGTTGCTGGAAAAGCTCAGCAGGTCTGGCAGCAT
>JAHRHZ010000040.1:23091818-23105828 GCA_024137785.1 Ginglymostoma cirratum | reverse complement strand
AAGG
This sequence comes from Ginglymostoma cirratum, assembly GCA_024137785.1. Lineage (NCBI taxonomy): Eukaryota > Metazoa > Chordata > Chondrichthyes > Orectolobiformes > Ginglymostomatidae > Ginglymostoma > Ginglymostoma cirratum. The sequence continues at coordinate 23,105,824 of JAHRHZ010000040.1, read as the reverse complement.
GTTTAGGCCCGAAACGTCAAGTTTTCCTGCTCCTATGATGCTGCTTGACCTGCTGTGTTCATCCAGCCCCATGCTTGTTATCATTGTCTGTGCTGATGACTGGGGCTCTCATGCCTTTCAGCCTTTTTGTGGATGTGTTCCTGGGGCTGGTCCACACACTGCTGTGCCTGAGTTATTACAGGGCAATCTCTGCCTGGTGTAGTCCTCCTAAACAATGCTACAGCCTCAATGATAGATGGCAGTATGGCTGGTGAAACATCTGAGCATTAAAACTGGGAACAGGAGTAGGTCACTTGGCCCTTCGAGCCTGGTTTGCCATTCAATAAGATAATGGTTAATCTGATTACCCAATCTCCCACCTTCATCTTTCATCCCTTGCACATCAAGAATCTATCTACTCCATGTCTGATAAATGATCAAAAACTCTACTGCCACTTTTTACTTTTCATTTCTGTTTTGAGAAAGGGAGTTCCAAAGACTTATGACCACCTTTTTGCAAACAAGATCCTATGGTTTTAAATGATGACCTCCCTAGTTCTATATTCTCCAATAAGAGGAAACAACGTCTCCACATCCATCCTATCAAGATCCATAAAGATTACCTACATTTCAACCACATTCCACTGCCCCTTATTCTTCTAAGTTCCAGTAGATACAAACCAGGCCTGTCCAACCTTTCCTCATTAGGCAGTCTGACCATTCCAGGTATTTGTCTAGCAAAGCTTCTCTGAAATCCCTATACTGCATTTATATCCTTCCTTGACTAAGGAGAACAATCCTGCATACAGTATTCCTGATATGGGCTCACAAATGGTCTGTATAACTGAAACATAATTACCCCACCTTTGCATTGAATTCTTCTTGCAATAAACAGTAACGAATTAGCTTTTCTAATTAATTGCCGTAACTAACTTTGGTGATTTTTTACACAAGAATGCTCAGATCCCTCTGCATCTCAGTGCTCTGCAATCCATTCAGATAATGTGCTCTTTTAAAAATTATTCTTCCTTGTAGCATCCTGATGCTTCTACACAAATTACTTCCCTATCTATATTTGTGTCATCAGTAAATTTATCAACCGTATCCTTGGTCCCTTCATCTGGACCATTGAGCATTGATCTCTATGGCTCATCACTTGTTATATCTTGTCAACCAGATAATGACCCGTTAATGCCTACCCTCTATTTCCCATCAGTTAACCTATTTCATATCCAGGAATATGTTACCCTCTACACCTTAAGATTTTCTGCAACAGCCTTTGGAAAATGAATTGCGCTGGGGGGATAGCCATGGTCTTGAGCAACTCGGAGTGTAAAAGACCTGGCTTTGGGCTGGACCAGTCTGGGTTTACTGACTGCAAGGACCTAACAGAATGTCAGTAGTGGGAGACTGAATGCTTTTGTCCTGGGAGGAGTCAGCAAGCTCATATACAATGGAGCTATTGCCACACCCTGGGGCAGCGCACCAGCCAACCTCATCATTTGGCTGATTGCTGAACTGCAGGGCTAGGCTGCACATCCCTTTAATGTCTGTAGCCATGACAACAGCTGTCTGTGCTTGGATGGCAGTAGTCACAGACAGGGTGGCAGTTTTCAGAGATCTCATAACCTCCGTTTGATTTCCTAGTCCTTTGGGAGGCACTGCCTGTGTTCTAGTAGAAGCTGAGGCAGGGATGGGCAGTTTTTCCATCATAGGCCAGTCCAGAAGTGCTGGTGCAGTGGTCCAAGCTCTAATGGTACCCTGTGCCACAGTGAAGCTGGACTCCACCATGCTCCTAGCTAGCAGCTAGAGGATATCTGCCAAGACATCAAGCAAGTTGGTTTGCAATGTCTTCAGCAATGTCTTGCAGTCAGTCCCAATGAGGTCCTCCACAAAGTGCCCTATGGCGGATTGGTGAGTCGTTGAGTAAGTGGATCCGCTCTTCAGTATTTCCCAAAGGACTGGGCTGAAAGTCCATGGTGCGTGGCAGTGTATTTAGATGATAGCTGTCATAGCTGAACAGCTGGAGTTTTGTAGGGGGTGTGAGATTTCTGTGCTGAGTTGAGGAGCTTTGAAGATGTGTGTGGGTGAGGTACAGAATAAAGATATGGTGGCGGGGGGTGGGGAATGAATCCTGAAGGCTGATGTGGGCTGCTGGTTGGGTGACAGAGGTTTTGGTGGATTTAACAGTGAGCACTGTTCTCCTGGGCTGGTGATTCATTGATACAATGTGGTGGATGCATTCAGTCACCTTGACAAAGCAAATAGGCCCATTTAAACTTTCGCAGTACTTCTGCCAGGTCTGTGATGCCACACTCAGCCCCCTGCCCTCCTCGCCTGCTCCTGATCCCTTCTCGGTGTAGGTCCAGAGGGGCTTAACCTGAGGGTCACTGCACCTCAGGTGAGGGGAGAGGTTGAGAAGGACAGTCCTTCATGGTAACCTCAGCTGGTGTGGGAATTGAACCCATGCTGTTGGCATCACCCTGCATCACAAACCAGCCGTCCAGCCAACTAACATGGAAACCCTGTCAGTGGCCAAAAGACACACAGTATCTCCTCGCTCCATGTGGCAGCAGTGAGATTCCTGGCAGGTTGGTTGCCAAGGCCACAACACATGAGGCTAATTTAAAGCAAGGATGCACCAAATGACATTACAGTTTGTGCTAGCATTTCACATGGAAGAAGTGTGGGCTGTACTTTGAGGCTAATGACTACTCACTGATACCCCCACCACCAAGCCTTTCAGCGTCCTAACTTTATTCCAGAAACCACACTGTAACAAAAATAGAACAACAACAATACACTGGGGCTACAGTTGGGAACGTAAGACAAGGCTCGCTGACAGATGCAACTACAGTGGATGCCCAAACTATCACGAAGTACATACATCCTGCACGTTTGACTGCTGCTGAGCTTTCTGTGCATGTACAGCAGCTGCTTGAAGTACGACTGAAGAAATCTGGCAAAAAAAAATTCAAATTGCTGACAGTGTTGAAAGCTAATAGGGAAATGTAATTGTTGCCCTAAATCAATGAGCAAATGCCAATGTGATGGCTGATGAAGTTGTTGTTCATTTATTAAGTTACTCCACTGTTTGTTTTATTATTAATAGCATGGTATAGTACATTGTTGACAAGAAAATACACGATTTGTCTTTTCTACACATCACCACTGGTTTCAACAAAAAGTCTGAATCAAATGGACTAATATCTTCTCATTCAAATCATCAATCTAGTTTAGGAGAAGACCTGGCAATGGAACAAAATGAAACAAAAGCTCCTCAAGCAACTGGCTCAGTGGTTAGGAATCATTGGATAAACATTTTATTTGAGCTAAGTCTGGTTGTATCGAGTATTTTGGAGAGAATTCCATTACAAATCCTTTCTTCCCAAACTTGCCCATTAACCGCCTGCGTTTCTTGCCATAGCATGCAGCATGACTGATTTTTTATTTTTATTCATCCACAGGACGAGGGTGTCACTGGCTAGGCAGCAGTTATTGCCCATCCCTAATTGCCCACAGGGCAATTGAGAGTTAACCACGTTGTTGTGGGTCTGGAGTCACGTGTAGGCCAGACTAGGTAAGGATGGAGTTTCCTTACCTAAAGGACATTAGTGAACCAGATGAGTTTTTCCCAACAATTGATAATGGAGTCATGGTTATCTTTAGACTCTTCACAATACCAGGCCACGGCCTCCTCTGCTACAAATGTGACGCAATCCACTGGCATCCATTGTACCTGTGCCATCTTTAAAAGGCTGTTGTGCACCTGGACAAGCATCATCAGTCCAGAGCTCCCCTGCACGTTTCCTAATATTTGCGCCAAACGTGGCAGACAGGGAGAAGTTGTCGCATCATTTAATGGGCAGGAAGCTGGAGGTTGGATGTTGTGGTGCAGAGGCAGGAGGTCCTAATTCCCTCCAGGACTGGCAGATTATGCCAGCCTGGTCCAAAGTTGCCATCCAGGTTAAAGATGCCTCAGACATCTTGAAGAATACCTAGCACTGTAGGAAGAAGGTCAACGACCTTCTCTACTTCACCAGTGCAAGTGGCACCATCTTCTCTCTGATATCTCACACTCACTGTATCTCTGCTACCTACCTCCCACAAGGCGCAGCTTCTACCACTCTCACTACCTCCAGCAATATTTTCCCTCACTTGCTCTCACCCACCCCAAAGCCTGACACCACTATCCCTGTAAGCTCTCTGTGCTGCCAACTCTCTTGCTCCAGATTCCTCTCCATTTGCACCAAAAGTAAAAGTGGTGCCCATCCATTTTAATCTCACTTAATACCTGCCTCTCTCTCATTCCAGGAGTAAAACAACCCGACATTCAGCTCCTGGCCCTTTATGAGGAGTGGATGCTGATTCTGAATGTCTGACTAACTGTGTCCACGCTCCTGAACTGGTACCACAGGCCACTTTTGAGTTATGTACTGGAACTCCCTGTACGAAGGCTATCTCCCTTGAATTGACAGTGGCCTGTTGACAGCCATAACAAGCTGACTGCCTTTGTGCCTGTGCTAAACAGCGAGGCAAGGCAGAAGTAATATAAATCTAGTATCTCTGTTTGAGGGAACAGAGTGCAAATGGGCAAGGCAAGACAGTGCAAGACAGGGTTGCTGTGAGCAGCCAGACAGGCTAACACTGAGTGAGTGCTATGACAATGAGTGAGGAGCCCGGAGATGTAGCCTGGTCCAGTGTATGAGCTGGGTGTGCACCCCTGAGCACTCAGTCTCCTTGTTGCCATGTTACAACAATATCTACTGGTGCATACTGAGGTTCCACAGTGAAGTGAAGAGTCGTTGAGTAAGTGGATCAGAAATGTGCCATTAGGGTTCTTAGAGGCTGACACATATCAGATGCCAATGTCTTTGTGCATGAAGTTCATGTGGCAGGTGCCCATGGAGCAGTGTCCTGAGATGTTATTGCCTGGTGTCCAACATGAAGGTCCTTTGGTAAATTGAGACTTGTAGGTCTGGAGCTGTCCCTGATTCCCATGTGAGGAAATTAGTTAGAATTTACCCCTCCATTAATACCTCTGGGCTGCACATAATAATTTAATACAATTCACATGCAAATTTCCTACATTATAGAATCATAGAATCCCCACAGTATGGAAGCAAGCCATTTGGCCCATTGAGTCCATGCTGACCCTCCAAAGAGCATCCTAAACAGACCCACCCCATACAGTAACCCAGCAATTCCTATGGCTGACGCACCTAGCCATTTCCCTGAACACTATGGGCAATTTAGCATGGCCTATCCACCTAACCGCCACAACTTTGGACTGTAGGAGAAAACCCACGCAGACACAGGGAGAATGTACAAACTTCACACAGACAGTCACCTGAGGACAGTCACCCAGGACCCTGGCGCTGTGAGGCAGCAATGCCAACCACTGAGCCGCTGTGTCGTTATAACTAAACTTCAGAAAAGTACTTCAATGGCTTTGGGAAGTTCTGAATGGTGTAAGAAGTCCTTATAAATGTTAATCTTTCTTTCGCAGAAATCCAAAACTGTTATCTGGGTTGGTTTTGAGTTATCAGCTTTTTGGCGGCAGTGACAGCCTTTCTTACCAGAAATCTTTGGTCACCTTTTGCTTGTTTTTGATCATTTTAATTTGGAGTCAGCAGACTGAGCCATCCCAGCTAAACTTTGTCTTTCATCAGACTGTTCAACTTTTGGCCTGGTACACCTAAAGTCAACGAGGAAATATAAGGACAAGATAAAAGAAAAAGGGGGTCAAAAAAAGATAAAGAGCAAGGAATAAATTTAAAATCCAAGAAAGGGCAGTAACAAAACCACAATGGGACCTCTACTTTCAACTATCATTGATCATCTCATTTTTCTTTGATAGATTTCTTTTTAAGATCATTTATTTCCGTGTTTTTTTCTCTCTACTAATCATTTCCTCGATTGCATTTTGTCTCCCATTTTCCATGGACCCATGGCGTGTTTCAAAGGAAAATTTCACGGTTTTAAATGACTCCTTTGAAATCGTTTTAACTGCAGTCATTTCCACTCTTTGGTCAAACATTTCTTTGTTAGGAAACCTTTTCTGTTCTGTATATAGCATCGAGCGCTTGCTGACGCTTTCTGCTACTTGGAGTTGATCAGGATTAACCTACTGCTCTCTCACTGCTATGTTGCAGCTTGCATTTGTTAATTAACAGGATTGCAACTGAGGAAATAAAAAGGAAGCACATGCATAGTGGGATTAAGTGCTCTGTAAAATGAACGATAGCACTGAACTAGTATAAAGGATTCAGCACTGAAAATGGACATTAATGAATAGGTGTAAAGCAGAAATTGAAGTGCTGGAGAAATTTAGCAGGTTTAGCAGCATTTGTGGAATGAGAGCCAGAGTTAACATTTCAAGTTCAATATATAACTGTTCTTTGGGATCCAATGGAGCAGGTGTAGAATCTGGTCAAATCAGGCTGTGTAACTGGAATAATGTTTTATGTGGTTCGGCTAGACTAAGTAAAGAAAGCATTTATACAGCATTTTTCATAAACTTAGGATGTCCCAAAGCAAGTCGCAGCAAATGAAGTGCTTCTGAATACATACAGAAAATCCTCAATCGATCAGTCAGCTTCTGTGGAGATGAAAACAGTGTTCTTTTCTCATGCTGTCGATTATTTGCCAGTTCTGATGAAATGACTTGAAACATTATCCTTTTTGATGTATCCCCAGATTCTTGCATTTGTCCTGATGAGTCCATGATGGAAAGCTTTGGCAACATGTCTCTCTTTCCAGGAATATTTATTGGGAATTCAGCCAGAGGTTAACCAGCCATGCCGATGCTTTTATACATTAAAATAAATAAAGAGGGGTAAACTGGATCTCAAAAACCCCTCAGCTGAAGATGAGTGTGAACAACACTATATATAGGTTGCCTTTATCTTGTGCTGCTGATGCTGGTGGCCTGCTGACTTTGTGCAATCTGTTAATTATCATGATAACAGTATGCAGAAACTTTCAAACCGGCTTCTGAGTTACTGCAGGCCTCAGCAAGAGGCTCACGCTTGTGCGGCATTAGCACCATTTAAAGTCAGCCTCACGCTACCTAAAGCCAGGTCTCACCTCTTAAGGAGGAAAAACCCACATTTTTTCTGGAGCGGGTGTTGGAACTGGTGATAGAAAAGAGTGTGAGCAGGACTGAGCCATTGTGTGACAAGGCAGGGACCGTAAGTAAAGTCCTCTGATTCAGCTCCGTACAATACAACAAAGTGTATCTCCAGCATGGACACAGGACATGGTTTACACAAGGATGGATGTTCACTCCAACAATATAGACAAGGGCAGATGCATCTGTGACAGGTAGATTGATGAGTAAAGTTATCAGAGATCTATGCTCCTGTGAGTGAACAGGAGCAGACCGCCATGTAGGCCCTTTAACCCAGCCTTTCCTTTAGTCCCAGAAAAACTCGATAATCTTTTAAAGAATGTTTGTGACAAATTCCTGGGGCATGAAACCAAGTGATCAGCCGGTACCACAACATGGAGGCCACCAGCTGGTTTCTGACCAACACTGGTATCCCGTAAGACAATACTCGGAGCAGTCCTGTCCAGGATGCTGCTTTCCAACTTCTGCCAATTTGCTGGCCAGGATTCCTCAGCAGGGCAAAAATGGACTCCCAGGTAGAGGAGGTGAGTGGTACTCCACTTGAAGCACTGGAGCTCCTCCAGCAGGGGGTCCATCTGACAAGGACCAACCAGAAGTCCTAAACGTTTACTCCTGTCGATCCTTACGGATGACGCCACAGAATAGTCCTCCTGGCACTCACACGTCCTCTGCAAGTCAGCTGGGTCCGTGAAAACGAGGAGCACAAAAGGACCATCCCCAATCCCGGTCTCTGTACAACCAGACCCAACTGCTGTTTCAGCAAGAGGCACAGGAATGGCTTCACGCAGAGAAAGCATGTCTGGTCTGAACAGGGGTCAGGCCTGACGCACACTCCTCCCAAAGCAGAGGGTGCTGTAAGGGACCCATTAACCTTTGCTAGATAAGCAGCAGTGGCGTAGAAAAGTCAGGTGCAGGAAACAAAGTGTGTCCTGATCCTGAAAGCTCGCAAAGTCCCGAGCAGATATTTGCGATCCACTCTGTTCAAGGGCGAGAGAGAGAGGCACTTGACACATCAGCTCTCTGGGAATATCTGGCCCCTGTAGGAGAATTTGATACGAAAGGGAGAAAAAAAAACTGATTAATCTTGATTAATCTTTAAAGGATTAAGTATTAATTACTCTCCTTCCGAGAAAGGGGCAAGCGCATTACAAATCCAAGCAGTTTTGCAACGGAGGCTGGGAATGGTGCCACTTTCATCAATTTTCTATTAGTGCAGTATACAATAGCACCTAGGGACTCATCTGTTCCTTTCGTCAGATCAAAGCACTGTAGACAGCACAGTGAGAACTTGGCCTCATTTCAATGCCAGTGGATGACTGCTGCTATCACATGGGAATGAAGTGAAGACTGCAGAGCTTACAAGAATTTAACACACAGTTTTCCTTTTTGCCAGCCATCAGTAATTATATATCAACGTTATTAGTGAATCATATATGTGTATGCATTAATTTGCCTCAATCCTTTAGGGCCACAACTTTACGTAATTATGGTAAAAACAAAATGTTCAAATACTGACACATCATTCATGACAGATTCGTAACTTTCCATGTTTCTTCAAAGGGACAGTTTTCCAGTTTCTCTGGAACTCTCCCTAGATATGATTCTATTTCACAAAGTACAGTTTGCTTCCAACTTGATTTCTCCAATCCCAGCCACTTTCCTAATAAGGAACAGACTACCCTAAGCATTAACTAAAATTTATAGTAATAATTAATCTGAGGCTATTTCAATGACAAAGAAGAGGCCACGATATTTTCCTTCTTTCCGGTTTGAATTAAGGTCAGGGCAACATTATTGTATCTTAGATTGATAGCGCTGAAAGTAAATTATCTGTGCTGTTTGATTACTTGAACTGCCTGGTGTGCTTTTCCATCTCATTAAGCCTTGATTATGTGTTACCATTTTATAATCGAAACACATTGTTCAGTCAAAGAGCAAGTCCAGTGCATGCTTCCTTGTTTGTCTGATTCCTTGAACCTCTCGGCCTCAATCTATTGATAGAATTGATGCATCTCTGAACCATGTCAAGACCTTAGGAGTGTCTTACCAAGAACATCACAGAGCCTAATAGGAACCTTGGCTGTTAGGAGAGTGGATATGCAAATGGTTCAAGGGGGAATGTTGTTTTGCAATTCTGCAATGTTCCAATTTTGAATGACCTAAGGTTGTTCATGTATGTATATATATATATATATCCCTCAGGAATCTAACTAACTACAGCCCTAGCTTTTAATGGCAAAAGAATTAAATGAAAACATAACTGTACCTGCGCTCAATTTTCACTGTTTTGTTCTATGTGCGAAGAATGATCTGTGGGAATGGGTACTCAACTTGAGGCAGCTTGAAAATTGCTTACTGTACCTTTATAATGCAGTGGTGTTTTTTTACTCAACATCTTCTCCATCTTTCTGAAACATTTATTGAACAGAGGTAATGATAATTTGGAGAAGAAAAAAAAGGCAGACTCACTTTAAACTCTAGAAAAGCTTATTCTTGAAACACATAAGATTTAGTGCAGAATATTAAGAGGTATGCTGGTCAGGTCAGCAAGCTGCCAGACCTTGGCAGAGCTCTCTGTGAGTGATACTGGTTATCTGCCCTGGTTTGTTTGCAGGCCAGCTTTGCTATCAACTACCTACAGTAACAGGGCAAAGTTGTGATGGAAAGGTTAATGGTTGACAAGTTCACCATTGCCCTCAGTTGTTGTCCTGTAACTGAGTAACGTTGCAATGTTACACAGCAAATGGATCAAAAGAGGTGACTGATGCACTGATTAGCCCACCCAGCAAGTTCTACTGTTACTTTCTTGGCACAAGGGGCACAATCTGGGGTGGTCGTTACTTGAAGCGCCTGATGTGCTTTTCCTTCTCATTAAGTCGTTGAAAATGATCACATACTATCATTACATAAGCAAAACACATTACTCTGTCAAAAGGCAAGACCGGAGCTTCTTTGTTTGTGTGATTCCTTGAACCTTCTTCGTCTCAATCTGTTGATAGGATCGAAGCATCTCTGAACCATGCCATACCCTTCAGAGTCTCTTATGAACAACATCTTATGAAGATACCTGGAGATGAGTGGATCTCCACACAATTGGAAGCAGCCACACAAAACAGTACATTCTGCTTTCAAATTCTAGTCATTTAGAGTGCAAACTAAAAATTCTGTACAGTCACATCTGAAACAGGAGACCTGGGTTCAAATACTACCGGTTCCAGTAGGTGTTTGATAACATCTCTGAACAGGTTGATTAGAAAAAAATCTATTCCAGGAGTAGCTCAGCTGACCTACACAGGTCCTCATATTGAAGTAACAGTGCTGCATATGTGGTGGTTTTAATTCTTCACTGTTAACACACAGATGAGGTATTTGAACTTGAACTAAAACCTCCCTTTTTTTTGTATGTTGGATTCGGTAGTCCGCTAGCTCTGGAAATAACACAGCGGGATCAGTGAAAGACCTGTCTGTGTTTCCAGGCGCAAGATTCAGTTTACCATCTGGTCTGACTTGTGCCCAACACCAAGGCAGTGTTGCCAAGGGAGGTTCAGGTTAAGCAGGGAAGATATGACACTACCGCGCTTTCTCCTTGAAGAGATCTGTAGGTGCAAACTTCTCAGCGTACAGGACAGCCACTGATTGTCGGAATCACTAATGGCTTTGGCTCCTTAAGAATCATAGAATCGTAGAATCCCTACAGTGTAGGAGCAGGTCATTTCAGCCCAGCAAAGTGAATACCTGCAGATGCAGCCCATCGCTGTCAACAGATGTGCCAAGGAACAAATGGATACCATTACCAGCAAGACCACCCACTGTCTGTACTGACCAAACATAGCACTGTATTAGATCAGCACAATTTTTCAGATGTGTTGGCTTTCTCTTACTTCATGGTGGCAGTTTCACCCATGCTGGCAGGTGGAGCATTGTGTGCAATACAGATACAGGCATATCCTGTTCATGTAGTTGTTAATCTTGTACTTGGGAAGTATTGTAACCTCTTTATGCTAAAACTGTTCATTGTGCTCTCAGTATTCAGCACTTGCGTGTCCACTAACACTGCATCAGGATGATGGAAAGTGATTTCACCCAGAGCTATCACATTGCCTTCACTTTAAGGCAATCATCTGAACCGAACTGACTTGAGGGAGTAGGAGTCCTGGAAGAATGGCTCCTGAGAGGTCAAAGCAATCTTCTTCAAACTTGATTTATGCCAACCATAGATGTGATTACAGCACTGGCCCATCCTGGAGCAGAAGAAATATCAAACTCAAGTATCTTAATGAGACATTAGCTCTTTGGATGTCTCAAATGTTTATGAAGTGGTTCTCCCATTATCTGCTACAAAGAGACATCACTATTTAGAGAAATGGTAGAGTCATGGTAATTTCACTGGATTAGTAATCCAGGGACCCAGGCTAGTGCTCTGGGGACATGGATTCAAACAACTCCAGGTGGAATTTAAATTCAAGTAATCAGGAACTGACAGCTAGTCTCATTAATGGTGACATTTATTATTCAATTGTTGTAGAAATTCATCTGGTTCATTAATGTCCTTTAGGGAAGGAAATCTGCTGTCCTTACCTGGTGTGGCCCACATGTGAATTCAGACCCATCGCAACTTTCTTAGTTCTAAACTATCCTCAGAAATAGCCTTATAAGCCATTCAGCTGAGGCCAATTAGGGATTGGCAGTAAATGCTGGCACTGCCAGCATCATCCACATCCCTTGAAACAATAATAAAAAAGCGAAGGCACAGTAAGAAAATTAAAGTGGCAACGGTTTTGTTGCCAAAGTATCGCAATTAGGAATGCAGTTATTAATTCAAAGGGTTATATTTTTGATTACAGCACAAATGAAAGTGAGTCAGTAGCCCATTATGTATTGCACTTGATTTGGCTAGCATGGGTTCTTAAAGGTTAGAATGCTGTCCTGAGAATAATGTTTGTCAGCCAGTTCTGTTGCTAATTTTAAGGCAGGCTTGCTAAGGCCAATACGCTTATGCAAGCTGCAAGGGCCATTAGCTTCCCCCTTTAACACAAACAATATGCTATCACATCATCATCAGCGTGACATCCAACACTACTCTTAAACCTCAGCTCTACACTTTCTCTACTTATGTTTATATTTTTCTTTAGACATTCAGATCACATATATTTATACATCTCCCCATCACTATTTTAGCTGCCTTTGAGACTGAAATACATTGTCACTAAAACACATATTATATGTCCTTGAGTCATTCTCTTTTGCACATTATTTCTTGATTTCAGTTAGCAGCTTACGATTAAGGTAAGGAATTAGAGAAAATTTCAGAAGAAGAATTTTGGAGCCACCGTGAATTACAGTCATTCACACAGCTTTTAGCAGTTACATTATAAATCCATGGTAATATGTTCTTTTTATTTCTATATATAAGAGATAATGTCAGTTCCCCTGTGGTGTGACTCATGATGGACAGATCGTATATCATTTCATAATAATAAAGACAGTATCAATAATGGGGAACACCAATGTAAATTTAGATCACACATCGTCGATTATTAAAAGCTCCAAATTCCTGAGAATTCCACCACTGTCCCAGCAGGAATTTGGCAAACTGTATGTGAGAAAAGAAGGAGGACAATTTTGTTGGGACCTCGCTGATTACTTCCCCGATTCCATCAATTCTTATTCGGTTCCAATGTGTTCACCTGAGATATGCAGGTCGGACTTTGGGAAATTGATTTGTAAGCTGATGTAGTTATATTTGTCATTAAGTAGGATTACCTACGAGACACTCTACTAAAACCAACAACAAAGGTCAAGAGAATTAAACACTGGGAAAGCATTGCTGGAAAACATTGGCTCTGTTACGCCTCTGGAATCAGCAATAGTGGATGCACCAGTACCAACCTCTACTAAAATGCAGAGCTTTGATGGCGAGTGTATCAGCACAGTTGGTGCACGATGATGTGAGGTTAAAGCTTTAACAGCGGTCAGGATGTAATGTGAAACAATGTCTCAGACGATATTTGTTTTCTTTACTCATACATGGGACCTTGATGCTATTGCCAGTGTTAGTTACCCATCCCTAATTACCCTTGAACTGAGTGGCTTGCTAGGGCATTTCAGAGGGCAGTTAAGAATCAATCACAGTTGCTGTGAGTCTGGAGTCACAATCAGCCAGACTGGATAAGGATGGCAGATTTCCTTCCTTATAAGGGTATTACTGAACAATAGATAATAGAAGTCAAGGTCACCATCACTGATGAATAGCTTTATATTCCAACTTTATTAATTGAAATTAAATTCCACCAGTTGCTTCAGTGGGATTTGAAACCATGCACCAGATCTGGGCTTCAGCATTTCTAATCCAATGACATTGGCACAATGCCACCACCATCAATTAATGCGTCTTCTGTCCGGTTGGATCATACAGGTTAATTAGTACCATTCTGAAGAAGGGTTACTGGACCTGAAACGTTAACTCTGCTTCCTCTGCACAGGTGCTGCCAGAGCTGCTGGGTTTTCTCAGCAACTTCTGTTTATATTTCTGATTTCTGAAGTCATCCAACTTGAAAGTAAATTGCTTTTGACTTACTTTTGCATTTGCAACGTTTATTGTTGTTCCTAAGAGGTGAATTGGTGAATTGTTTGATTTTAAGTGCAGTTAAAAAGGGAGGTAGAGAGAAAACAGGGAATTATAGACCAGTCAGTGATGTCAGTGGGAAGATGCTAGAGTCCATTATCAGGGATTTTATAGCAGAGCACTTAGAAAACAGTAGTACAAACACACAGTGATAACAAGCATGGGGCTGGATGAACACAGCAGGTCAAGCAGCATCATAGGAGCAGGAAAACTTGACGTTTCGGGCCTAAACTTTTCTGATGAAGGGTTTAGGCCCGAAACGTCAAGTTT
>JAHRHZ010000040.1:23055302-23086818 GCA_024137785.1 Ginglymostoma cirratum | reverse complement strand
CCCTTCATCAGATTTTCTGATGAAGGGTTTAGGCCCGAAACGTCAAGTTTTCCTGCTCCTATGATGCTGCTTGACCTGCTGTGTTCATCCAGCCCCATGCTTGTTATCATGAATCTGTTTTAAGAGCCTTTTTAAAGACAGTGTATCCAAGCAACTAACTGGACTGAAAATTCTTAGAATAGAGAAAAGGGCAAATAGAATCTAGAGAATTTTAAGTGAATTAAGATTCAGCTTTTGATATTTGAGAAGGTACAGGACATTGGTTAGTCTACTTTTGGAATACTGCGTGCAATTCTGGATTCCCTGCTATTGAAAGGGTTCAGAAAAGATTTACAAGGATTTTGCCAGGGTTGGAGAGTTTGAGCTATAGGAAAAGGCTGAATAGGCTGGAGCTATTTTCCCTGGAGCGTCGTAGGCTGAGGGGTAACCTTATAGAAGTTTATAAAATCATGAAGGGCATGGATAGGGCAAATGGACAAAGTCTTTTCCCTGGGGTGGGGACAGGGGTGCAAAACTAGAGGTCATAAGTTTAAGGCAAGAGGGGAAAGGTTTAAAAGGGACCTAAGGGACAACAACTTTTTCCCGCAGAGGATATTGCGTGTACGGAATGAGCTGCCAGAGGAAGAGGTGGAGACTGGTACAGTTACAACATCTAAAAGGCATCTGGATGGGCATATGAGTAGGAAGGGTCTAGATGGATTTGGGCCAAATGCTGGAAAATTGAACTAGGTTTATTTAGCTTATCTGGTTGGTATGGAAGAGATGGACCAAAGGGTCTGTTTCCGTGCTGTACATCTCTATGACTCTAATAAAGAGGTGATACTGAGATATAAATTAAACATTGAAATAAAAGTGAATCAATTGTATTTAAAAGAAAACAGCTCATTTTCATGGCAGCAAATAAACCAATATATCATTAAAATTAATGTTTCTTGCCAAATCTTTTTTCAATATTTAAAAATTTCTTAATTCAACTCTTTTTAAAAATTCATTCATGGAATTTGGGCACCGTTAGCTGAGCCAGCATTTACTGATCAGTGCTCACTGCTTTTGAGAAGTCAGTGATGAACTGTCTTCTTAAACTGCTGCAGTCTGTTTGGTGTTGATAGACCCACAATGGTGTTAGGGAGGGAGTTCCAGGAGTTTCACTCAGTGTCACTGAGGAACACCATGTATTTCCAAATGAAGACAATCATCAAACCAGGCAGCATCTGTGCAGAATGGGGTCTATGTTTTAGGTATAGACCCTTTCTCAAAATGTAAAATTTTAGAGGAAGTGTCCAAACACAATTTGTCAACTTTTGTTTTCCTCAAAGAAGTTGCTTGGCTCTCTTAATCTCTCCTGTCTGTTTGTTTCTGATTGAAGAGTGGTGACTTGTTTTCAAAGCTGGGTGTTCGAGATTGAGCAAAAGTGGCAAATAGTCAAAAGTAATTCTAGCAAGAATTAAATTATCTTAAGTTACCACAATTGGCAAATTGTTGTCGGTAGATCTTAGGTAGCTGCACACTCTGACTCCAATGCTGAGTATTGGTGCTAATCAAGTGGGTTCCTTTGTATTAGATGTTGTCAAGTTTCTTCACTGTTGTCAGTGGTGCACCCATCTAGGCAAATGGGGAGCATTCCTTCATATTCTTGACTTGTACCTTGAGGATGGTGAAAGTTATTCAATCTCTGGATCCCACTGCATTTACTTAGAAAGTTAATACATTTTTATTTCTTATTTCATGTGATTTGTCTGTCCATTAATCTTTTCTTGAGACATTGGATAGATACTTATGGTCTTCTTTTTTCTGTAATATATTGTGTTTTCCTATACAAAATAATTCAAATGCTGACACAGCTTTAAATAAGTTCTTCACTGTTACAGAGTTCCAAGTCATTTATCTTCATTGGTTTACTTTTGCATCAACGTTAAAGTTTTAATTACATGGATCTGATTTCTCAGAAGAAGTTCCACCAACACATCAAAGGCGCAACTAAGATCATTTTGAACTTATATGTGGAGTTGAGTAGGTATGCAGTTCAGGGACCTCATTATGGGGAGATTGCTAAAGTCAAGGAAAGATTTGGTACAAACAAAAAGTTTTACTGGTGAAAGGCTCAAAATGTTGTGCTTGATGCTGAACAGAAAAATGATAAAGAGCTTTGCAAAATATTAAAAGCATTTCAAATGTTAGATGATTGGTTGAACTACTACACCAAATAGCAACAAGGGACATAAATTGAGGATTATCATTGCAAAAAGACAACGATTGTTTTTACACAACGTATTATTAGATCATGGAATGGTTTAAAAGCAGTTGGATGAATACCATAAAAACAGAATATAAAAGGCCATAGGAAGAGCAAAGTGACAAGGAATGAGAACAGAAATCTCCTGTAAATGAACATGTGTTAGCGCAACCTCTGCTGTTTTTAAGGCATATGATAGATCCAATGATGAGGAGAAAGGGACCATATTGAGAGAGATAAAAGGTACTGCAGATGCTGGAGAATCCGAGATAACAAGCATGGGGCTGGATGAACACAGCAGGTCAAGCAGCATCATAGGAGCAGGAAAACTTGACGTTTCGGGCCTAGACCCTTCATCAGAAAATTGATCTTAGTTTGTTCTTAACAAATCTAGGTTGGCTTTTCTTCATTAACCTACACTTTCTCAAGCATGTATTAATTTTGACCCAACTCACAGCTTCTAAAAATATCTAGACTACCGGGTTAAACTGACTGGCTTGTAGTTGCTGTGCTCTCTTCATATCTTTACATGAAGTGGGGTGCACATTTTCAATTTTCCAGTTTAGCACCACCCCTGTGTATAAGGATAACTGAAAAATTCCAGCCAGTGCTTCTGCAAGGTCCACCCTCGCTTCCCTCAGTATCCTAGGATGCATCTGCAAGTAGGGTCAGGCTACTACATGCCTCTGTCTTAGCAACCTTAAATGAATTGAGTGTTTGGATTATCCCCTCTTTCAACAAGGCCTGGCTAGTGTCTCCTTCTCTGGTGAAGTTGGATAGTCACAGCGGACTGTACAATATGAGCAAATACACACAAGGACCAACCTGTGACTCAATGGGGGACTCTGTCAGTTCTACACATGGTAGTGGAGCTGATACCTGGGTGGGGGGTGACTTTTCTCTGATTGTTTGTCCCCATGATTGAACCTTTCTGGGCATTTTGTAAGCCTCAAGGTCTAATTTGCAAATTTATCCCCCTCCATTAGCTAGGTATTTTGTGCACTGCTGTAGATGGCAATTTTTGACATCAAAAAAGTCTTTTACTTTACCAAGCACAGAGAGCTATAGAATATCCTCTTCAAATGTAGTATGCCCTCAGAAATCTGTCTCCATGCTCCATCTATATGCTATAGTGACACACAAGCAGTGACCATCATGATTGGAAGAGCCACAGCGAGGCCTGGTGTCAAACTATGGTGGTGTAAGGAGATTCCTGAATTCATGATGTTGGAGCAGATAACATGGTGTATAGGCTGCTCAGGAAGAGGTGGCAGGGATACTGCCTCTGATAGGATGACCTGTTGTACTTTTGCACCTTCCTTTGTCCCCTCTTGACTCCCAGATCTTACTCATGGCTCCCCAGGGCTGCTTGCGTGTAGCAATGTTCTCACCACAGGCAATCTTCAACAGACGGGCTGAACCAGGTGAGAGTCTCCAATCCTTGGTGAGACTGTGATTTGCAATGACCTTTCAGACTGTCTGGGCAGAGCAATTGCTTGTTCAGTTCAAGATGACAGTCCAGCAAAGCACCTTGCAGCACGAAATGTATGACATGGCCAACCTCTGCAGCCAAAGAAGCCTTCTGTCACAATGGTTCCAGATGCCCCAGAACCCCCTTCTGCAGTCTACGGATACAGGGTCGGCCACTTAAGACTGAAATGAAGAGAAATATCTTCATTCAGAGAGTAGTGAGTCTATGGGATTCTCTGTAGATGATCAGAAAGCACTGAGGGCAAGACATTGAATATTTTTCAAGAAGGAGTTGGATGTAGTTCTTAGGGTTAAAGGGATCAAAGGGTATATGGGGGAGAAAAAGGGAACAGAGACTGAGTTGCATGATCAGTCTTGATCATTTTGAATGGTGAGATAAGCTCCGATGGCTGAATGGCATACTCCTGCTCCTATTTTCTATGTTTCGATGTTAACCATTCAAAAACACCTCCACTCCGACACCAGGACAACAGACTAGCTTAGAGACAGCAAGAACTGCAGATACTGGAATCAGAGATAACACGGTATGGAGCTGGAGAACACAGCAGGTCAGGCAGCATCAGAGAACAGCAAAGTTGATGTTTCAGGTTGGGACCTTTCTTCGTTTCTGTGTTCTTCCAGCTCCATACAACAGTCTGGCTTCCTCTCCACTTTATTGGACAGGCTATAAAATAGATACCTGCAGTGAGTCTCTCATGGTAGAGGTTACATGATTATTGTAAGTCAGAAGGGCACATTAGGATACATTACATTTCAGTCCCAATCTGATGTAGAAAGTTCTGCCTGCAGACTAAATGCTTTGCCTATTGAAAGGGTAAATGCTGGAAGACCTGTTACATTAACATGCTGGTGAGAATTGTGATTAATTTATTGTTGTGCTGATTCTGAATTCAGAATTCACTGAGATCCCCTAATTATTGTGGTGGTAAACTTTATTGTATCGCTGGCACATACTGTGGTGGAATTTGGTCTGGAATTTACTAACAGTGAAGACAAGAAATATTTTAAGAGCCAGTCATGTTGTAGCATTCAAAGTAGTAGTTGTTGACGATTTACTTATTAATTAGAGTGATGAATAATGCAATTTTCCCTTTTTAATCAAGGTTACTGTGTTAAGAACTGTGAGTTTATTGTGTGCAACAGAGCAATAAATGAGATCAAATATGAAAGGAAGCATCCACACTCATTCTTCTTATGAGATAATTTATTCGTCTTTACAGTAAATAACATATAGTAAGAATAAACAATACTTTATGAATGATGTCCTCAACAGAGCCAACCTGTCTCAGATTGATTGCATCCTATGAAATGCCAGTTGTGCTGGGCAGCTGGCTGTCACTTATGGAGTTATTCAAAATGCTGAAAGCAGGGCTTCATGGAGACTTTGATCCTGTAAGTGAGATTGTTGCGCACCTTTCAGAAGCTTCACAGACCATCTACAATGACAGCTCTCTCTGGCTCACACTGACCAACGAGTGTGAGAGCAGGAGGCTACTAAAGAAGAGTCTGGGCCTAAAGCGTCAACTTTCCTGCTCCGTTGATACTGCCTGACCTGCTGTGTTCCTCCAGCCCCACACTGTGTTGTCTCTGACTCCAGCATCTGCAGTTCTTGTTATTTCCAGGCTGCTGACAGAGACAGCTGGAGTACTGCAGATGCGTGACAACCAAGAAAGCTTCGCACAAGTTCAATGCAAGCAGATGCCAGGCTGCTGAAGAAATATGCAGACAATGGAAGGAACCTACTCCTCCCAGAACTCTGTAAACCAGGAATTTCTCTGCTCTAAATGTTCCAGAGTCTGCTAATCAAGACCTTGTCTCTTCAATCAGTGAAGATCATGGAAATTACCACTGAGGCAAGCTTTTTCCATGATGTTAGCCATAGAAGAAATTGCCGTCATCATTAATTACAGTTCCAGAGCTGCTCTGCAGGAGATTTGACTCTTCCAAATCACTTCCCATGCTGAGTCAGACTTAAATCTACTTCTAAATTAAGCCAATGTTCTTTTAATTTGATGGTGCAATGGCTCCCCTAGTCTTTAATAGATTGTAAACTAACAATGCAGCAATGATGAAAATTCAAACTTATTTCTTTAGCTGTATACATTTCTTTTATTGTAATTTGAAGAAGAAATCCTTCGTGTAAATGACGTGCTTATACAATCTTCATTTTTACATAGGACTGTTTCCTCTGTCTTTTCCAATTCTCTTCATCACTTGCCTGACATGATGCTTTTGTCACCCCATAGCTTTGCCCATTTAAGGACTGCTGACTGCCAGTTGGCTTGGCATGCCGATTAACAGTATGAAATACTGTGACTTTTCAAACAAACAACACCACTTCATCACCCGTTTTACATGGCCCTTACTTCTCACAACTAAAGAAAGCCCTGCAACTAAATTCCTCAATCATCATTTGTTTTCTTCCATCTTTCAATCACTCCTACATCAATTTCCATTCTGTATATCACTTCCAGTTTGCCGATTTACTTGCAATACACCTTTGCATTCATACAGAAATAAAGACTTTCATTTATATTGTTCTTTTCTCAATCATCAGAAGCCCTAAAGCTGTTTCCAGCTAATGGAGGAGTTTTGAGGGATAGTCACTGTTGTAAAGCAGAAAATGCAGCAGAAATTGGCATTCAGCAAACTCCAACAAATAGCAATGTGACAATGACCATATAATCTGCTTTTTTATTGTTAATTGAGGGATAATTATTGGTTGGGACACCAGGAACAACTTTATTCCTGTTCCTCAAAATGTTTTTTCATCAACTCAGAGATAGGTAGGGCCTCAGTTTACTACTTCATCTGGGAGACAGCACTGCTGACAGTGCGGCCACCTGTTGGTGCTGTCCTGGCCTGTCATTCTTGATTTTTGAACTCAAACCTCCAAATAGGCCTTGAACCCAGAGATAAAAAGTGAGTGTGGTACCAATTGAACCATGTTTGATGATGAGACCAATTCAGATTATCCTTCAATATCATATTCCTTTGTTTTTAAATATTTTTGACTGACACACTGAAGAGGACATCTTGTGATAGTAAGTGTCCCTGCCTCTGGGTCAGAAGATCTAGGTTTGAACCCCGCCCCAGGGTTTGATGACCAAGGAAATTCACTTATCAAGTGGAGGAATGAGTGCGTTATCGACTTATGTATCCTTCCAAAAGGCACCAATGGTAGATGATAAGACCAGGGGAGCTTAGTGGTCAGCCAATGTGGTAGAAAGAAAGTTGGAGTCTATACTGTCACTACTCATAGCTCTGAACTACAATATATGTATAAAAGGCCACATTATAGCAGCAATTCCAACTCCCTGAGTGATCTGTAGTACATCACCTCTATACAGCGATTGCATCTTTAAACAAGGCTATTAAAGGATTTTATAGATCAGATGTTGGGATGTGGAGTGGGCGTAGGTTTGGGAATGGTGTTGGAACTCCAGGCAAATATTCTGACAACCTGCAGAAACTAAACGAATCTAGCCATGTAATGTCAGTGGCTATAAGAGCAGGTCAAAGGCTAGGAATCCTGCAGTGAGTAACACACCTCTTGACTCTGCAGAAGCCTGCCCACCCATAAGGCACAAGTCAGGAGTGTGATGGAATACTCCCCACTTGCCTGGATGAGTGTAACCCCAACAACACTCAAGGTGCTTGACACTATCTAGGATAAAGCAGCCTGCTTGATTGACACTGTTCCCTCCAAGCCCCTCACCGTCCTGACTTGGAACTATATTGTCTTTTCTCCAGAGTCGTTGGGTCAAAATCCCAATTTCCCTTGTGCTAATTGCATTGTGAGTGTACCTATAACAAATGGACTGCAGTGGTTCAACAAAGCAATTCACCACCACATTCTTCAGGACAAACATGGATAGGAAATATCAGCTGGCTTATATTTTGATGCCTACTTCCCATTAGCAAATAAAATCAAAAGTGATTGCACTTATAACATACAAGAGTGAATAAGTACAAGAAAATTATTGACCAATCAAATAAAATATTTAGCAGGAATTTGTACTCTGCTGCGTTAAAAGCACAGAACTGTTGTTACATGGAAGAATTGAAAGCAGTTGGATGGAATGGTGTGCATGGTAATGGGTTAGGATTATGGATAATCCAGAGATCCACTGTCACAGCTCACTGGGGTAAAGCAGTGCACGTCAAACCCCATTATTCCCATAGTTGTCACCAAGTTAAAGATTTTCAAATATGTGTATGGAATTCCCCAAATTACCTGATTTCCAGACCCAGTTAGATAGAAAGCACAGACCAGGGTTCTGTACTTAACAAGAGTTACTATTTACTCCAGGTAAACAGTTATAAACAATTGATATATAACATTTCTCATTAAAACTCTAACCGCCTTATAAACTCACCCTAAACACACCTATACAAACGAATAGACAGGGAAAAATAGGTTTAGGCAGAGGAAAATTGGGGAGGCACTTCAGAGACTCCTATTCATGGATTGCTGGAAAGATCCTTATGATTCTCATGCAAGTCTGCATGCTGCTTTTCAGTCATCTTTCTCCAGATTCTTCCTTTGGTTTGTAAGAGGCACAATGTGGTTAGTTCACTTACAAATGATCTCTGACTTTTCCGATGGAAGTCACAGCTTACAACAGCTGCTAAAGGAAAGATGATTTATTTCTCTTGAGGTTCAAAAGGGATTTTCACAGCAGAGGCAGCTCCAGTGCTGGTGATGATCAAAACACTTCTCTTTCTGTGATGTTCCTAGCCCCAAGCTATTTAGTTACCTAGGAACCAATCACACAGTAATTAGCAGGCAAAAAAGCTTTTGTCAATGATGGCAGGTCACTAGTCCATAGACCAAGCAGTTTCTTGTTGCCACGCAGACACATCTGTATACAGAACCCTTCGGCACCTATTTATCTGCAACTATTTCAGTTTCTGCTTGTTCATACAGCTATTTGTACATATGTGTCAAGTTACTTGCTTTTCAAAGCATGCAGCAATCCATCGAAATATTGGTTTTCAAACAATTTTTTTCTCATTTCAGTCTACGATTGTAGAAAGCGCAAACTATTAGAGATATAGGTTCAAATTCCACTGTGGCATCTAGTGACATTGAAATTCTACCAATCAAGGTGTGAAATTGAAAGCTAGTCTCAGTTGTAGCACCATGAAACTTTCATTGATTGTTATAAAAATCCATTGTCTTGTAGGGAAGGAAATGTGCTGTCCTTACCCAGTCTGGTCTGCATGTAACTCTTCACAACCTTCTGAAATGACTCAACAAACCATTCAGTTCAAGGATAAATTAGGGAGGGTAGCAAATGCTGGCCTTGCTAATGATGCCCACATTGAAGGAAAGAATATAAAAGAAATAACACAGCTACATTTAAGGGAAGGTAGGATGCATTCATGAGGGAAAAGGGTGAGGTGGGAGCTGCATTCTATTTAAGGTGTGCAGCTGATGGCAGGTCCCATGCATGCTAATCGTCATGTCTGTTGGAAGCCACTGCTGCACGTAGAGGTCTGTGCAATGAGTAAAGTATTACAGGGAACATTGGCGGGAGAGGTCTTTCAAAGAGGAAGACGTATAAAGAACTACACTGAGGCTGGCTGCCTTGTTTCTCTGTGGGATGTGTTGAGTTAGGGGTGCAGTTGCTGCCATCCCATGCTTTTTCAGAAGTTGCTATTTCTGCATGGCCGATTCTATGTCATTCTATGGGTGGAATGTTTATCACTGCCCTCACAAGTCATTATTATGGACTGTTTATGTCAGTTTGACAGCCTGCTGCAGTTTTGAGCTACAGGGCCATGATGTGCTTCGATACAGCTCAGATCCATTTGATTGACACCTAACATATTCAGCCTTTTGTGCCTATACGGTTACTAGCTCTTCAATTGCTCAATTTCCATTCAATTTGCCTGTTCTTCCCCTTTTATATTCTTTATATTCTTCTCTTACAGATATTCCCTTTAGATGGTCTTCAAGGTATTCTTGAACATGCAGGAATATATGCATATGGAAGAGCTGATGGGCTAAAAGTGTGGATACTGACAGAGTATTAGGAAGTTGGGTGTTTCCTGTCAACACATAACTATAAGGTGTGAGCTTATGCATGCACAACCCCTCAGGGGCAGTGGGTATGCTCTATCGTAGCAGTGTGAGTTCCCCCAGAGCTGTTTCACCTTGGACTTTGGATGGGGCCATAGATGACCAATAATGGAATCAACAGCAGTAACGAGAGTCCAATGGTTGACAATTAATAATCATTCTCAGGGAGTCTGAGTTGATGTAGTAATGTACATTTTTACATGTTAATTGAAGCCTGGGACTATGAATAGCGATGGTGGAGGATCCAACTTTCTTTCCAAGAGGCTCACCAGGAATCTCTCCTGCTTTTATCTTCTGCCTTGGGTGCACATTGGAAGGATAGGTAGGTTGATAATTCACTCATTTCTCCACTTGATGAATGCCTCTTTCTTGGTCATCAAATGCTGGGATGATGCTCAAACCCAGAGCTGAAAACCATAAATGCTGCGGATCACAGTGGGTCAGACAGCATTGATGGAGAGAGAGCAAATTAACATTTTGAGTCTAGATGACTCTTCATCAGAGCTCAGCCCAAGCCTAGATATTATCCAGATCTGGTTGCAATGTGGACTGCTTCAGTATCTGAGGAGTCACAAATGGTGCTGAACATTGTGCAATCATTCCCACTTCTGACCTTATGTTTGAGGGGAAGTCATTGATGAAGCAGCTGAAGATGGTTGGGTCTGGGACACTACCCTAAGGAACTCCTGTAGAGATGTCCTGGAGCTGAGATGACAGACCTCCAACAACCACAACCATCTTCCGGTGTGTCAGGTATGACTCCAACCAGTGGAGTGTTTATCCCCTGATCGCCATTGAATCCTGCTTTGCTGGGACTCCTTAATGCCACAATCAGTCAAATGTGGCCTTGATATCACTGTCACCTCACCTCTGGAATTCAGCTCTTTTGTCCACGTTTGAATCAAAGCTGTAAGGAGATCAGGAACTGAGTGGCCCTGGCGGAACCCAAACTGGGCATCACTGAACGGGTTATCTCTGAGCAGGTGCTGATTGTTAACACTGTTGATGACACCTTCCGTCACTTCACGAATGATCGAGAGTAGTCTGATGGACCAGTAATTGGCTGGATTGGATTTGCCCTGCTTTTTATTTACAGGACATACCTGAACAATTCTGTACATTACTGGGTAAATGCCAGTGTTGCAACTGTACTGAAAAAGCTTGGCTAGGCGAGTGGCAGGTTCTGGAACACAGGTCTTCGTTATATTGCTAGAATGTTGTCAAGGCCGGTAGCTTTTGCAATATTCGGTGCTTTCAGATATTTCTTGACATAGCA
Organism: Ginglymostoma cirratum; assembly: GCA_024137785.1. Lineage (NCBI taxonomy): Eukaryota > Metazoa > Chordata > Chondrichthyes > Orectolobiformes > Ginglymostomatidae > Ginglymostoma > Ginglymostoma cirratum. The sequence goes on along the minus strand of JAHRHZ010000040.1, from coordinate 23,075,730 downwards.
TGGAGTGAATAAAATTGGCTGAAGACTTCAATCTCTGGAAGAGACCAAGATGGTTCATCCACTTGGACGCTGGCTGTAGATTGTTGCAAATATTTTAGCCTTATTTTTTGCACTGATATGTTGCATCCCACATATTTGAGAATGGGAAACTTTATAGAGCCTCCCTCGTCTTCAATGAGTTTTTTAATTGTCCACCACCATTCATGGCTAGATGTGGCAGCAGAAGATCGATCTGATTCATTGTTTGTGGAATTGCTTAGCCCTCTCTATCATTTGCTGCTCATTCTGTTTGGCACACAAGTTATGGCTTAACCAGGTTGACATTCCATTTTTAGCTATGCACATGCTGTTCCTGGCATGGCCTCTTACAATCTGTATTAAAGCAGTATTGACCTGCTAGCTTGATGGCAATGGTAATAGTTGGGGTTATACCAGGCCCTGAGTTTGGCATTTCTACTAAAGAGTGGTGTGCAGAATTGGACACAATACTCCACTTGAGGTTAAACCAATGTTTATGTAAACATTGACCATCTCTCATCTTCAATGGACGTGCAGACAATGATGCAATTTATGTTCTGCAACCCTCCCCTGCAGATGTTAAATTGGAGGAGACTGGGGGACTATCTCTCACTACTTTCTGGGCTTTCTTTTCTGGTAAGGAAAGAGAAATAAATAATCCATGAGTGTGATCCATGGCATATTTTGTGGGAGTGGAATGACAACATGGTGGAGGCCCCTTCTGATGTGCGGTTGTAACATTGTTTGAAAATAAGGGGGTGTTTTAAAAACCAGTGGTGCATGTTTGGATGGTGCTGTGAGGAGATGGGTACAGCATGAAATAAGATGTGCATAAAAAGTTCTAGTGAAGACAAGAGTGAGGGGATTTATACTTGCATATGTCCTGCCACTCATCTATCCTGCCCTGATCTCTTATTCACTCAAAGCACTGCATTCAGGATCGAGGCACAAACCCTGCTGTTGGTGTCCACTGTCATGAGGGGCCTTCTTCTTCCTTTCAGCAGGGAATAAAATCATCCAAGGGCTGTTTCAACCATTTCCAGAATCAGTAACATGCTGCTGTCTTATCAATTTGAACCTCAATCTCTGCAAGTTATGACTCTGTCTGCAGATTGCAATCATCCTTCAAGTTTGATTGTCACAGATTGTCTATAAATAATGGAACTGAGACAGAGAGAAGCAGAAAGATGCAGTTCGCCATCACGCCCACTCACTCTGATTGTTTGAGGAAACCTGAAAGTCAGATACAAATGCAATGGCTACATTAAGCCATCTACAAGCACACTGTAGAAATGTCAGCTCACTGCCAGGCTTTGTTCGCTGTGAGTGGGTCTGAAAGCGAATGTTCAGTCCCAAGTTGCTAATACAGTGCCTGTTTAAGAAGTCCCTGGCAGATGCGCTGCTGTTGCTCCTGGGTTTCCTCTGTGTTGACAAGTCCTCAGCCACTCGCAGCAAGTCAGAAACTTAAAAGCCAGTTCCGAGTCTCAATGGCCATTTATAGCAAATCATTCCATGCTGTAGCAGTTCTCTTTGTGGAATTAAATGTCTTCTAAATTCAATCTTTGCTCTTTGGTAATAATCATTTCATTTGTGAATCAGATCACTGGCAATGGAGTCCTTTATCCAACAATCTGGGCTTTGTCATCAAACCAAGGTTCGAAGGTTTTACAGCCGAAAAATGCTGCAGCTCAGACCTTTCCAAATATTAAAACAAACTGCACCTTTCTTTTCCAATGTCACTCAAAGCAGCTGAAAAACTAACAATTGCTGACCAGCATCTTGTGAAAAGTAGACATCATTTTAAATGAGGTGTCAACTCAAAGACAAGCTGAACAGGTGAAGAAGAACACAACAATTTAAACCCATTGTAAACCCACCGCTTCTGCAGCTTTAAAATCAGGCCAAAGCACTTGTTGTGAAAGTCCACATGGAGAGAGATTTGTCAGTTTTTTTTTAAGCTGTGCATGTAGGTGACTGCAGAGGAACAGCTTAAATCATGTGAAACTGTTTGCAGCAATGGTGGATTTGGAAAAGACTGACAGGAGATGTTTATGTTGGAAACAGATGATCCATTTTCTAGAAAAGTTTTATTGTTTTTATTTATCGGATGTGGGCATCACTGACTGGGCCAAAAGTTATTGTCTGTCCATAACTGCCCATGAACTGAATGTTTTGCCAGGACAGTTACAAGCTAAAGTAAGGTGAGCCAATGGCCTAGTAGTATTATCTCTGGATTGTTAGTGAGAGACCCAGGTAATGTTCTGGGGACTGGCGTTTAAATTCCACCAGGGCAGACAGTAGAATTTGGATTCGACAAATGTCTGGAATTAAGAATCTAATGATAACCATGAATCTATTCTTGATTGTCAGAAAAACCCATCTGGTTTACAAATGTCCTATAGGGGAAGGAAACTATCATCCTTACCTGGTCTGGCCTACATGTGACTCCAGACCCACAGCAATGTTGACTTTTAACTGACCTCAGGGCAATTAGGGACTGGCAATAAATACTGGCCTAACCAGTGACACCCTCATCCTGTTAATGAATAATCAAAAAAATTCTTTCTGATGTTCATTTGATGCCTTTTACAGATTCTTTGGGGCTTACTATTTTTCTGTGCTTCAAGCTAGAACCAAATTCAGGCATTAAATGCTCATTTTGTTCATGCTAAAGTATCTATTTGAAACCCATTTCTATCCTTGCTCCACTATCACTAAAAAGACATTGATGGACTCCCTCATGTAAATAATAATCTGACTCTAAGCAGCTATCACAAAGTGTTATTGCTTTGTGCTTTCACCAACCTGCAGAGGACTACTTCCCAACCCCACTAACTATCACAACCCCAACACTTTCAATAAACACAAAGAACTGCCAATGCTGGAAAGCTGAAACAAAAATAGAAAATGCTGGGGAAACTCAGCTGGTCTGGCAGCATCTGTAAAGAGAGAACAGAGTTAGCGTTTCAAGCCTCATGACCCTTCGTCAGAAACCCTATTTTTTAAAAGAATTCACTCGTAGGATGTGGTATTGCTGGCTGACCTGTATTTATTACCCATCCCTAGTTACCCTTGAGAAGGAGGTGGTGACTTGTTGAACTGCTGCAGTTCACATGCTGTAGTTAGACCTACAATGACCTCAGGGAGGCAATTCCAGGAATCTACCTCTTGACAGTGAAGGAATGGTGATATATTTCCAAGTCAGGGTGGTGAATGGCTTGGAGACAAACTTGCAGTTTGTGGTGTTCCCATGTATCTGCTGTCCTTGTCTTTCTAGATGGAAGTGGTCATGAGTTTGGAAGATGCTGTCTAAGCCTCTTTGGTCAATGTCTGGAGTACATCTTATAGATTTCATTCTGCAGATTTCCTCCCGTCTCCATTGAGGCCTGTCTGAGATCACCTCATCCTGTTCCCTGATCTCTTGCTGTCCTGCCCCCTTGAGCAGTTTCCCCACTCAACTTTCTCTTCCTTTCTGCTTTTCCCTTGTGATTAACTCAGAACAAAGTTCCGAATAGTAAGTGAGTTGGACATTTTCACGCACTAATGTCATAGCTTAATATAAGGAAGTATATTTAAAATTTTCTCTATGGAGTACTAGCCACAGAAGCTAAAAAAAGCAGAGGAACCCTCTCATTAACTCTTATGACTTGACCTCGGACACAAAGGCGGGTGGTATTTCTGGAAGAAAATATAATTACTGGTTAAAGGGAAAAGCATGCTCTTTTGGATCTGAACAAAGTTCAATTGGTTGTATTTTAATTAGTGGTTGTCTCAGTAATTGGAAGGTGAGAAATTCATAGATTTGAGGCTTCAATCTTTAGGAGCACACTGAAGAATATTAATACGATTCAGTGGAATCGTTCTAGTTTACACATTCATGTCCAAACATTAAGCCTGGAGGTGCATTCTGTGTGGGGCAGTGGCCTTTGGGGACTTTCTCATGTCAGGCAACCGAGGCAAAAAGGTTTCCTTAATATGGGCTCCTACAAATCTTTCTCTGGCAATTTTCTGTTTGAGTGGCAGGAGGCTTGTCAAATGAAGAAGACAAGCTTCTCACTGAGATAAAAGGTACTGCAGATGCTGGAGGATCCGAGATAACAAGCATGGGGCTGGATGAACACAGCAGGTCAAGCAGCATCATAGGAGCAGGAAAACTTGATGTTTCGGGCCTAAACCCTTCATTAGAAATGGGGGAGGGGAAGAGGGTTCTGAAATAAATAGGGAGAGAGGGGGACGCGGATAGAGGATGGATAGAGGAGAGGATAGGTGGAGAGGAGGCAGACAAGTCGAAGAGGCGGGGATGGAGCCAGTAAAGGTGAGTGTAGGTAGGGGGGTAGGGAGGAGATAGGTCAGTCCAGGGAGGACGGACAGGTCAAGGGGGCGAGATGATGTTAGTAGATAGGAGATGGGGGTGTGGCTTGAGGTGGGAGGAGGGGATAGGTGAGAGGAAAAACAGGTTAAGGAGGTGGAGATGAGCTGGGCTGTTTTTGGGATGCGGTTGGGGGAGGGGAGATTTTGAAGCTTGTGAAATCCACATTGATGCCGTTGGGCTGCAGGGTTCCCAGGCTGAATATGATTTGCTGTTCCTGCAGCCTTCGGGTGGCATCACTGTGGCATTGCAGGAGGCCCAGGATGGACATGTCATCTGAGGAATGGGAGGAGGAGTTGAAATGGTTCACGACTGGGAGGTGCAGTTGTTTGTTGCGAACTGAGCGCAGGTGTTCTGCAAAGCGGTCCCCAAGCCTCCGCTTGGTTTCCCCGATGTAGAGGAAGCCACAACGGGTACAGTGGATGCAGTATACCACATTGGCAGATGTGCAGGTGAACATCTGCCTGATGTGGAAAGTCTTCTTGGGGCCTGGGATTGGGGTGAGTGAGGAGGTGTGGGGCAGGTGTAGCACTTCCTGCGGTTACGGGGAAAAGTGCCGGGTGTGGTGGGGCTGGAGGGGAGTGTGGAGCGGACAAGGGAGTCGCGGAGGGAGTGGTCCCTCCGGAAGGCAGATAAGGGTGGGGAGGGAAAAATGTCTTTGGTGGTGGGGTCTGATTGCAGATGGTGGAAGTGTCGGAGGATGATGCGTTGGATCCGGAGGTTGGTGGGGTGGTACGTGAGAACGAGGGGGATTCTTTTTTGGTTATTATTGCAGGGACGGGGCGTGAGGGATGTGTTCCGGGAAATGCGGGAGACACGGTCGAGGGCGTTCTCGACCACTGTGGGGGGGAAGTTGCGGTCCTTGAAGAATGAGGACATTTGAGATGTATGGGAGTGGAATGTCTCATCCTGGGAGCAGATGCGGGGGAGGCGAAGGAATTGGGAATAGGGGATGGCATTTTTGCAGGAGGGTGGGTGGGAGGAGGTGTATTCCAGGTAGCTGTGGGAGTCAGTGGGCTTGAAATGGACATCGGTTTCTAGGTGGTTGCCCGAGATGGAGACAGAGAGGTCCAGGAAGGAGAGGGAAGTGTTGGAGATGGTCCAGGTGAACTTCAGGTTGGGGTGGAAGGTGTTTGTGAAGTGGATGAACTGTTCGAGCTCCTCGTGGGAGCACGAGGCGGCGCCGATGCACTCATCAATGTAAGCTTTTCACTGAAGTTGACCATGTTATGGAGGGTGGGTTATGATTGCAGGTGAGCCCTGATCGTCACATGGGCAAGGGTGGGAACACCTCTGAGGTTTCTGATGTTGGTCAGCTGGTATAATGGCTGGTGGATTGGGATGTGCTCACTGGAGAACCGTGGGGGATGGGTGGTTTAGATGTATATCATGTTTGAATCTCAAGGAAACACAACTGCTTCTCCTGACCTACAAAATAGTGTTATGTAGATGGTGCTCATGGATTCAGCCCTTCTTGCCTTCTTTCATATGCTGGGTTGCCTGAGGCCTGGGAAATGTAGCAACAATGGTCAAAAGCACCATGATTGTAAAATTGAAGGCAGGCAGCTTCATTACAATACTTAAATGACCAACCTTTCCTTAGTTCAGGGAATATTGTTCTAGGAAGTAACATTCAATTCTGCCCAGTAATAGGCAAAGTGATTCTCACTATTATTATTAATATTATCAAATGATCTGCCACTTCTTTGCCCCCTTCATAATTCTTTGCCCACTCTGGGTAATATATTACTCCTACACCATGAGCTGTAAATGTTGTGCAGTAAACTCTGATATGACTTCTTGCCAAGAAGGAAATTGAAGTACAGTACATCAACCAGTTCTCCATTATCTGCATCGCTCACTACTTCCTTAGACAGTTCTAAACAAATTAGCCAAACATGAATTTCCTGTCACAAAACCACTTTGACTTTATCTGTTTGCATTGACATTTTCTAATCTCCATGTAACCTCCTTAATAATAGATCCCAGCATTTTCCCTAACTGCCCTGTCATTCCATGTTTTCTGTTTTTTTCCTTTCTTGAATAGAGGAGTCACATTTGTAATCGTCTGATCTGATGGAATATTTCAGAACTAGGAGAAATTTGAAAAATTAAAACCAAGACATCTCCTCTCTCAGAAGCCACTTCTTTTCAAGCACTAGGACAAAGCCCATCAAGGCCAGATGATTTGCTTGATCTTAGTTTTATTAATTTTTCCCATTTCACTGGTGATTGTGATTATTTTAAGTTTCTCACTCCCTTTCACATTCTATTTTATGATTGTTTCTGGGTTGCTATTTGTATATTTTACAGTGAAGACAGGTCCAAAATATCTGTTCAATTTATCTACTGCATCCATATATTCCATTTTTAATTCTTCAGACTCACTCTCTAGATGACCAGCACTCACGTTACTCACTCTTTTCTTCTTTAAATATTTTCAGAAGCTCTTCCTATCTATTTTTATATTTCTAACTGTTTTTCTCTCATACACTAATTTCCTTGTCTTTATTAATCTTACAGTCAATCTTTGCTTTCATGTTTATGTTCTATTCAATCTTCTGTTCTGCCATTCATCATTGTGGAAATATGCAGGCTGTATAATATTGGTAATGTGCAGTAAGACTGAATTAATTAATGACCTCTAAGTAAAGGCACCTCTAGGTGGTAGTGATCATAACAAGAATTAGTTTCACATTCATTTTGAGGGAGAGAAGAGTGTGCCAAACATTGTTTTAAACTTTGTTAAGATAACTGTGAGGGCATAACAGTACAGCTGGCTAGCATGAAAGAAGAAGCCAGATGAAGTGTGACGATGCTATCCCTTCAAGAGGTTATTCTGTCTGTCTTTTTGAAAGAGAGGTTGTAAGGCAGAAGTGAAGACTGTCTCTAAGAAAGTAAATGATTTGTGAGGCCATGGGTTTTTCTTAAAGTTGGAACTACAGATCAGCCTGGGTGTGGCCAGTTATCACAGACCAGGCTTTCTAGTTTGCTTTAGTTTTTAGATTTAGCTTTAAGCAGAAGCCTTTGGAGTCCCAAAAGATTTGGGAGCTTCAGTGAATGTCTTCTAGCTGCTATTCTCTCTGAATCTTCTCTTGATCGTTTTTTCCTCCTGGATTGGAGAACTGCATGTGAGAACCTGTGTCTGAACTTGCCTTTTTGCCAAGGGGCGTGTTTATGGGATGTTACTATTTTGGAACAGTTAATTAGTAATAGGTACTGTATCTATTATTTGGTTAAGTTTTCCAATAGTTAAGTTATTCTAAAATCTACTTTCTTTTGTTTGCATTTTAACAACAGTGTTTAAATAAATTGTATTTGCTTAACGTTGAGTAGTTTGACCAGTCACATTGCACCTGGAACACGGCACTTCACATCTACCTTTAAAATAAGAAAAGGTTGGGGTCTAGTCTTCCTTCTTAAAATATGTTGAGGGGACTAGTCTGGTCCATAACAGAAGGGACAGATCAGTTGAGATGCGATGGCAAACATTTAAGGAGATATTTCAAACACTCAATGCAATACATCAACCCATGATTATTACAGTACCTTTCACACAAGATCCCACAAGATCTTCACTAGAAGAAGCATCTTGGGAATGTTAAATCACACTAAATTAACAATATTGAGCTAGTTGATATTGTTGGTGATGCTATTGGGTCTTTGAAATTCTCGGGCTGTTGCCCTGACAACAGTTTGTAGAGACATACAGCATGGGATAGGCCCTTTGGCCCAAATCATCCGTGCCAACCAGACTTCCCAAACAGAATTAGATCCTTTTTCTGTGTTTGGCTCATATCCCTCTAAACGTTCCCTTTCTATGTACCTGTGCAGATGTCTTTTAAATGTTGTAATTGTACCTGCTTTACACTTCCTCTGGCAGCTCCTTTCATATTTGCACCACCCTCTGTATGAAAAAGTTGCCCTCGGGTCCTTGTTACATCTTTCCCCTCTCACCTTAAATCTATGCCCTCTAGTTTTAAACTCCTCTACGTTTGGGAAAAGACCTTGGTTGTTCACCTTATCTAAGCACCAGTTGATTTTATAAATCTCTATAAGATCACCCCTTAACCTCCTATGCTCCAGGGATAAAAGTCCCAACCTATCATTCTCTCCTAATAGCTCAAACCTTCCAGTCTCGGTAAAATGTTTGTAAATCTTTTGTGCATCTTCTCCAATTTAATAACATCCTCCCTACAACAGGGCAACAAGAATTGTACACAATATTCCAATAGTGGCCTCATCAAAGTCTTGTACAGCTGTAACATGACATCCCAACTCCTGTACTCAGTGCTCTGACTGTTGAAACTAAGTGTGCCAAATGCCTTCTTCACCATGCTGTCTAGCTTTGATGCCTCTTTCAAGGAACTATGTACCTGAACCCCAGGTCTCTTTGTTCGACAATAATCGCAGGGCTATGCAATTAATTGTATTAGTCCTGCCCTGGTTTGTCTTACCAAAATCCCTCTGCCTTGCAATGCTGCTGTTGAGCATCAGTGCTGGATGGAGTGGATGCTTGTGGATGCTTGTGGATGCAGCTCCAATCAAGTAGACTGCTTTGAACTGAATGGTGTCAAGCTTCTTGAATGGTTTTGGAGCTACACTCATCCAGCCAAGTGGGGATATTCCATCACATTCCTGACTTGTGCGTTGTAGATGGTCAACAGGCTTTGGAGAGACAGAAAGCGAGTTACTCACTGCTGTATTTCTAGCCTCAAGAGGTACATTGATGGTGAGTCACTTGAGTTAGCAAAGATTCAATAACAGTTCAAGCAGCCTGAACGTGAAGAAGAATTGAGGCAGCTTGGGGTAGATAAAGAATTTAATAAGCTGGAGAAGGAGATAAAAAGACTTGAATTTGAGGAAAAAAAATACACTTATGCGGCTGAAACTGAAGATTCAGGAGAGAAAAATAGATAAAGACAGGGAATACATAAAAGAAAAACGGATTGAGGGAGGGCATTGAGGAGAGCATGGTATGGTGGCACAGTCATTGCCTCGCAGTGCCAGAGAGCCGGGTTTGATTGGTGAATTCTCCCCATGTCTGTGCATGATTCCTTGATGGGCTGAATGGTCTCTGTGGGTTTCTATGAAAGGATACTGGCTAATGAGGATGATGATAAATTTGTGGAAAAGGATGTGGAGAGATTCTTTTATGCTGCCTGTTGATTGATTCTGTCACACACTGTGTCATAGGTCACATTGCTCAGACTGCTATAAGGTTCTGCTCATTGTTTCTTTGGAGCCAAATGATTTACTGGGCATGAGGTGCTGTTCCATTTTACAACTGAAAGTGTTCCCAATGGGAAATCCATTGTTCTAATATCACGGCCACATTTAGGCAGCTACCGAATGTTGTGAATGCGTGCTGAATGAAATGTAAACAGGAAACAAAAGCAAGATGGAACGTTGTGAAATAGTTTTGAAATGTAGCCTCAAATCCAACTTCAATGGACTTGCATAAGCAGTTTACTCAGTGCCCTGGATCCCCGTTTTATATGGGTGGCTGTATGACAGTGTTTCATTAATGCATAAACACTTTCAAATTCAGTGAACACCAACAGGACTTAATTGAGATGAGCTTCAATATAATTAACTGTCGACTAATGGGACTGCCTGAAGCCAACTAAAGAAAATCAGAGTTGTCTATTAACTTATTATATATTTCCCAGTAAAGTTCAGCATTAAATTATGCAGGCTGCCATCAGACATCAAAATGCCTGGCACAATTGAATGAAAGAAGCACAACGTTAGAAACATGGATCTCTAGTTGGTGTGTAATCAGAGTGTGTGGTGGTTAAGTTTCCAACCACATCAGCATTCTTGTTGCTATCTCAAAATATGGCAAATTATGAACCTCATGTGGAATCTGCATTATGACTAATAAATACACAAAGGGAAAGTGAGCACTAAAGCCCAGCTCTCAGAACCATTTCTAAGTAATTCACTTACGATGATCCATTTTTGATGGACAAGGTGTTGGTAAAAAGCAATAGCAGTCTCACAGCTATGCAATTACAAATGGTGCAGGAAGGAGGCTGATGACTGATGTGATTTCCAGAATCTCGGGATCATGCTGATATTATGGAGAATATGTCGCAAAAACTTTGTTCCAATCATTGAGGCTTTCTTAAGTAAGTGAACTGAAATTGATTGCCAGCTAGCTCAACTGAATGATACAGGTAATTCTGTATGTTTAATGACGAGTTGAAGAGTAAAGGATTTTGCCAACAGTTTACTTTTGATGATGCTGGACATTCTTCAGGATGCATTCAATTCGTCCAATGGGGAAAAAAAAGGACTTATAATAAAAATTGTGATGTTATGGCTTAGTTGCAAAGTCATTTATTCTTTAGTTGGTGTCTTTCATATCTTTCTTATTATTCACCAAAGAATATCTTTGTTGATAAGAGGGCACAACTGAATATGAGAGACATGAATAAGCAGAGTTTAACGGATTCTCTTCAGACTTCCATTGGTCCTCCTTTCCAACTTCCATTGAACTGATCCTGATATTCTGCCAACATACTTCTTATTTGCAGATTGCTGTCCTTTCAGAAATAATCCAAAGCAATCCTGGGGCCAATGCTCCAGAATTCCATTATCCCGCAGGGGAAAACAAAATATGGCATAGTGTAAATTGTTTGAGTCTTAAATCAAACAATGAGGAACTAAACTGCATAAAGTACGTCTGCTAATGGTTGACTCAAGGACTTGTAGCTCCCAGTTTCAGTACAGAACCATTGGGTTTCATGGTAAAGTGACAATTGCCAATGAAACAGTTCTTCTCTCTCTTTGGACAGCAAGAAGCTTTTTTTCCCAGAGTGGGGGATTCAATTACTAGGGGTCACGATTTCAAGGTGAGAGGGGAAAAGTTTAAGGGAGATATGTGTGGAAGGTTCTTTACGCAGAGGGTGGTGGGTGCCTGGAACGCGTTGCCAGCGGAGGTGGCAGAGGCGAGCACGATAACATCATTTAAGATGTATCTAGATAGATACATGAATGGGCAAGAAGCAGAGGGATACAGATCCTTGGAAATAGGCGACAGGTTTAGATAGAGGATCTGTATCAGTCCAGGCTTGGAGGGCCGACGGGCCTGTTCCTGTGCTGTAATTTTCTTTGTTCTTTGTTCTTGGTCTCCTCCTTGCCTGGGAGGAACAGCTAATTTGAACATTGAATAGTGGATAAGGAACAAGCACTGGAAAAGTTGAAAGATTGTGTCTGGCTGTTGCATTCCTGTGAAAATCTTCAATCTGTCATTGGCAGACCTTTGCAGACAAGAGTGAATCTTTTCCACTGTCAGGGTGAGTCCATAGGTGGCTGTACAATCTGGTGCAGCTTCCAAAGATTCTGCCACACCCGGGGCAAAAGGTGGCCACAGAAAGGGATGGGTGGGGCATTGGTGTGGCAGACAAATGCCAGGAATGACCATGTTCAAAAAGAGAGAAACCAGCCATACCCTTGTGACTTTCAATGGTATTATGATTGCTGAATTGACCAGAAACTGAACTGGACTAGCCGTATGAATTCTGTCAGAGGCAGGAACCTTTACGATGGCTCACCTTCTCCCATTTCTTCAATGACTGTCAATCACCTACAAGTTATAAGTGAGAAGTGGATGGTAATTGAGTCATTACCACTTGCCTGGATGAGTGTAGTTCCAAAAACACTCAAGCTACTTTAAGTTCCTCAGTAGTGTAGTGGTTAGTATCTCTGCCTATCACATGGGAGACCAGGGTTCAATTCCCCACCAGGAAGGGTTATATGGGGGCAACGCGGTGACTCAGTGGTTAGCACTGCTGCCTCACAGCACCAGGGACCTGGGTTCAATTCCACCTTTGGGTGACTGTCTGTGTGGAGTTTGCACGTTCTCCTCGTGTCTGCGGGGGTTTCCTCCCACAGTCCAAAAATGTGTAGGCTATGTGGATTGGCCATGCTAAATTGCCCATAGTGTTCAGGGATGTATGGATTAGGTGAGTTATAGGGGGATGGGTCAGTGTGGACTTGTTGGGTTGAAGAGTCTGTTTCCACACTGTCGGGATTCTATGATTCTATATCTGACACCATCTGGATGATTTGATTGGCATCCATCCACCACACAAAACATTCACTCTCTCCATCACCAAAGCACACTTGTAACAGTGTGTGCCATACACAAATTGCAATGTAGCAAGTCACCAAGGCTTCTTTGACGGAACCTTACAAACCAATGCCTTCCACCATTCAGAAAGACAAAAGCATCAGGTGAATGGGAACTCTTCCAAATCACACTCCATCCTGATTCGGAAACAGATCAGCATTGTTTCACAGCCACTGGGTCTAACTTCTAGAATTCCCTTCCCAGCAGCACTGCGGGTGAACCTACCTGATGTGTATTGCATTGAAATTTGAGTATTAAAAACAATTTTAGATGAAGTTACCATTGAGTGCTGTAAAAGTCTAATTGCAGGATCATCAAAAGACAAGTGAGTTTCATACTTTCTCTTTCAGCCTGGTGCAGCCTGACTTGTCATATTTTTATTAATTGAGCTTGGCATTTGGTTGTTCCTGCATCAAAGCTTAACATTGATGTCACCCTTTGTTAGAAGAAAATAACAGTGACAGCTGGAGATGAAACAACGCCGCGTTGTGACGGACAAATCCACATCTTTGAAGGACATTGCTTCATATCTTCTTGGATTGTGGATCTTCAGCATGAGGCAAGGCGTCCAGAGCAAAGTCATAGCTACTCGTTTAATGCTAGGTGACAAGTCTGCAATTATATTTCATCCAGCCTCTAAATCGTGAAGGATTGCACTGTATTTTCTTTGTGTCAGTTTTAGACTACTAGTCTAACTACATCTAAGTCTGATTATTAATAATGCAAAAGGAACCCAGTGCTGCAATTGATGTTTTATTTTTAATCCCTCTTCAGCAACTTTTAAGCTGTTGCCCAGGAAACCTGATACAATTCTTGACCAGCCACAGTTTCAGAAATCAAAGTCAAGGAAAGGTGCATGTGGAGTGTGGAAGTGGTCTGTACATGGATCAGTATCAGATTAACACTATTTTTAGAATTATAGAAAGGAAAAACTCATATTCAGACATTGAAATTCATGAGTTCTTAAGCACAGGCGCAATTCACATCTACAAAGTACTTTCCCTTTGTTTACCGTTGCTTCTTCTGAGATCTGTGAATGGCCTTCTTACATTCAGTAGGTTCTGTGTCTGTACCAGAATTGAACATTGAAGGTCTTAAACTGTCTCAATAATGTTTCTCATTTCAGTGGTACAGGATATCTTTGGCAAAAAGAGTGGCCTTTTGTTGATGACGTTAGAGCGTACATGCAGGAAATATCAGACAGAGCATATAAATATACAAATCAGGAGCAGAAGTATGCTGTTTAGCCCCTTGAACTTGCACTGCTGTTCAATAAAATCATGGCTGATCTAATTGCGAGTCGCTGCCATGCATCTTGAATTCTTATTAGCCCATTGTGAATATCCATCAACCTTCTCCAAGATGCCCCATCAAATTTGTTACCTATGTTCTCCATAAACCTTACTCCCTGCATTGGCTGCAGACCATAATGTGCCCAATATCTTGGCATGAGCAAATAGTGGATGATTCAGTGATGTTAATACCATTAGTGACAAGTGGATGTGATTAGATTCTCTGTTGTTGGACATGGTCATTGCCTGGCACCTGCGTGGCACAAATGTTAACTTGCTACTTATCAGCCCCGACTTATCAAGGCTCTTTAATGTCATGCTTAGTTAAATGCTGCTTTATAAAACCCAAAATATTGGTGGCCTTTTGATGGGCTTTTCTACCATCACTTAGACTTTTAGGAGAATTAGAAATTTGAGCACTTAGATAATCCACATTCTTCCAAGCTTTTAAAAGCCTATTACATTATGGTTGCAGTTTTTTTGGAGTTTTTAGTAACTCCTTGGTGGTGCCTTGAAGTTGAAGATGACATTCTGCAATCGCGGAGCTGTGGGTCCTCAGATGAGGAAGTTACTCCTTCATTAGCTTTTTTCCCCACTTAATTTTCCAAAAATGGAAGCAGTACTGTCCGCTTTATTGTTGTAATAAACTGTACTGATCTTAAAAACAGTCCTGGAAACATTGCGTAAACTCTTCTTTACTTTGTGACTCTTATAGTTTGTACTGCTTTGGATCACGGAAGCTTGCGACTGTTGTCAAACTATTATACATTTCTTTTTCATTAATATGTTTGTATCTCACTGTCACAAGCTCTTTTGCACTGTTTTATGGACAATGAAGTCTCCCAAATGAATAATTTTCCTTTTGTATAACAATCCAATTGTTTCAATCGTAACAATAATGTGTCAGCTGTACAGGACATTGGTGAGGCCACTTTTGGAGTATTGCATATCATTCTGATCGCCCTGTTACAGGAAAGATTTTATTAAATTGGAAATGGTACAGAACAGGTTTTCTAGAATGTTACCGGGACTGGAGGGTTTGAGTTACAAGGAGAGGCTGGATAGGCTGGGACTTCTTTCACTGGAGAGTAGGAGGTTGAGGGTTGACTTTATAGAGGTTTTTAAAATCATGAGGGACATAGATAAGGTGAATAGCAGAGGCCTTTTTCCTAAGGTAGAGGAGTTCAAAATCAGGGGGCACAGTTTTAAGGGGAGAGGAGACAAATTTAAAAGGGACCTGAGGGGAAAACTTTTCTACCACACAGAGGATGGTCCAAATATGGAATGAACTGCCAGAGGAAGTGGTAGATGCAGGTACAGTTACGACTTTTAAAAGATACTTGGATAGATACATGAATATGGAAGGTTTAGAGGAATATGGGCCAAACTCAGGTAAATGGAGATAATAGGTACTGCAGATGCTGGAGAATCCGAGATAACAAGCATGGGGCTGGATGAGCACAGCAGGTCAAGCAGCATCATAGGAGCAGGAAATCTTGACGTTTCGGGCCTAGACCCTTCATCAGAAATGGGGGAGGGGAAGAGGGTTCTGAAATAAATAGGGAGAGAGGGGGAGGCTGATAGAAGATGGATAGAGGAGAGGATAGGTGGAGAGGAGGCAGACAAGTCAAAGAGGCGGGGATGGAGCCAGTAAAGGTGAGTGTAGGTGGGGGGGTTAGGGAGGAGATAGGTCAGTCCAGGGAGGACGGACAGGTCAAGGGGGCGGGATGCGGTTAGTAGATAGGAGATGGGGGTGCAGCTTGAGGTGGGAGGAGGGGATAGGTGAGAGGAAGGACAGGTTAGGGAAGCGGGGACAAGCTGGGCTGGTTTTGGGATGCGGTTGAGGGAGGGGAGATTTTGAAGCTTGTGAAATCCACATTGATACCATTGGGCTGCAGGGTTCCCAGGCTGATGCAGTATACCACATTGGCAGATGTGCAGGTGAACATCTGCCTGATATGGAAAGTCTTCTTGGGACACCCCGTCCCCGCAATAATAACCAAAAAAGGATCCCCCTCACATACCACCCCACCAACCTCCGGATCCAACGCATCATCCTCCGACACTTCCGCCATCTGCAATCCGACCCCACCACCAAAGACATTTTTCCCTTCCCATCCTTATCTGCTTTCCGTAGGGACCACTCCCTCCGCAACTCCCTTGTCCACTCCACACTCCCCTCCAGCCCCACCACACCCGGCACTTTTCCTGCAACCGCAGGAAGTGCTACACTTGCCCCCACACCTCCTCCCTCACCCCAATCCCAGGCCCCAAGAAGACTTTCCACATCAGGCAGATGTTCACCTGCACATCTGCTAATGTGGTATACTGCATCCGCTGTACCCGTTGTGGCCTCCTCTACATCGGGGAAACCAAGCGGAGGCTTGGGGACCGCTTTGCAGAACACCTGCGCTCAGTTCGCAACAAACAACTACACCTCCCGGTTGCAAACCATTTTAACTCCCCCTCCCATTCCTCAGACGACATGTCCATCCTGGGCCTCCTGCAATGCCACAATGATGCCACCCGAAGGCTGCAGGAACAGCAAATCATATTCAGCCTGGGAACCCTGCAGCCCAATGGTATCAATGTGGATTTCACAAGCTTCAAAATCTCCCCTCCCCCAACCGCATCCCAAAACCAGCCCAGCTCGTCCCCGCCTCCCTAACCTGTCCTTCCTCTCACCTATCCCCTCCTCCCACCTCAAGCCACACCCCCATCTCCTATCTACTAACATCATCCCGCCCCCCTTGACCTGTCCGTCCTCCCTGGACTGACCTATCTCCTCCCTATGCCCCCACCTACACTCACCTTAACAGGCTCCATCCTTGCCTCTTCGACTTGTCTGCCTCCTCTCCACCTATCCTCTCCTCTATCCATCTTCTATCCGCCTCCCCCTCTCTCCCTATTTATTTCAGAACCCTCTTCCCCTCCCCCATTTCTGATGAAGGGTCTAGGCCCGAAACGTCAAGCTTTCCTGCTCCTGTGATGCTGCTTGGCCTGCTGTGTTCATCCAGCTCCACACCTTGTTATCTCAGGTAAGTGGAATCAGTTTGTTTGGGAAACATGGTCGGCATGGATGAATCAACCGAAGGGTTTTTTTCCGTGCTGTGTGAATCTGTGACTCCATCCTCTGCTTTTGTGTAAAATGGAATCTCTGAGTAATATCTTGACCCCAGCTCTTTTATTTTACAGTCTCTCTTCCAAATATTTTTTAATGAAAAATGTTTAGCTCCTGTGCGCCAGTTACATCTCAGTTAAAGATTTAATACTGTCGGTTTCCCTGTAACAATTTGTGCTCTTATCCCATACAGTTTTATTCAGAATGTTTTATGAATTTGCATACATTGAACTTAAAGCATCCTCCTTCTGTTAGGTAATCTTCCTCCTTTTAACCTTTCATCCTTGTGATCTGTGTTTTATTACCTTCCTTTTTCCTGGTTTATCTGCCTGTATCCACTGCTCCTTTTGTTCTTGGTTCCGTTTTACGCACTTTCCTCTTGCCACAGTAGTTTAACCCCCTCCCTAGAGTACTAATTACAATCTGGGTGTACATTGATTTGAGTCCTGTCCAAACAAAACCTACCCAATTTGTGCAGGAATTCCTGTCCCAGAATCTGTGCTCCGATCCTGGCTTTGCTGCCTTATTATTCCTATACTGATATTTCCAATTGGCTTATTTCCAAGTTGTTTTCTAATGATGTATAGTGTGCAATATGACTTGTAATTCTTCAAATTCTGAAGTCGTCCTAACCTGCATGGAGCAAGGCCTGGGCAACATTCAGGCATGCACTGTTAAGTCCTTTATTCATTTATTCATTAATGGGATGAGGACATCACAGGGTAGGCAGCAATTATTGTCCATCCCTAATTGCCCAGAGGGCAGTTCAGAGTCAACCACATTGCTGTGGGTCTAGAGTCACATGTAGGCCAGACCAGATAAGGATGGCAATTTCCTTCCCTAAAGAACATTAGTGAACCAGATGGGTTTTTCCGACAATCGACAATGGATTCATGGTCATCATTAGATTCTTAATTCCAGATATTTTATTGAATTCAAATTCCACCATCTGCTGTGGCAGGATTCGAACCTGGGCCCCGAGAATGTTATCCTGGTCTCTGGGTTAACAGACCAGCAATAATACCACGAGGCAATGGCCTCCCCTTAAATAACATTTAGTGGTGAATAACATTTATGCCATATGAGTGCCTGGCAATGAAAATCTCCTTCAAAAGACAATCTAACCATTTAAGACAATTGTTATCACTGAATCTCTTATTTTAATCCTGGAGGATTACATTGACTAGAGATGGAACAGAGACAGCCAAATAAAAGCCATGGCTACAACTGCAGGTCCAAGATGGGAATTCTATGGTGAGTACCTTTTTAAAATTCATTCTCGGGATGTAATCATTGCCGGCAAGTCTAGAGATTTTGTAAATCACTAATTGCCTTTGAGCTGACTGACCTACTGTCTCCCCGTTCACTAATTAGCATGCACAAGTCAGGAGTGTGATAGACTACTTTCCTTTCCTCTATGCACCCTGGATGACTACAACACTAGCAATGAGCAAGATGTTAAACACCATTTAGAACAAAAGGAGCCCACTTGGTTTGCATGCTTTCTGCTACCTTTGACATTGACTTCCTCCACTGGGAGTATGCAATGGCGGTAGTGTGCCTCATTTGCAACAGGCAACTCTCCAAATCTCCTTTAAGAGCAATATCTGGACAACATGCAGCTTTGCCTGAAAAATAGTAAGTGGCAGTCATGCCACATAAGTGCCAAACAATGACCATCTCCAACAAGAGGGAATCTAAACAGTGATTCTTAATATTCAACAGCAATATCATTGCTGAATTCTTCATATTTATATCTTAGGGGTTACCATTGACCGCAAATTGAACAGAACTAGCCGTATAAATACAGTGACAACAAGAACAGATCAGATGCTTAGAACCCTGCAGCAAGTAACTCACTTCCTGATCCCTCAGCGTTATTCCATCTACATACAATGATGGAATACTCCCACTTGACTGGATGAGTGCAGCTCCAATAATGCTCAAGAAGCATTAATACCATCCAGAACAGAGCAGCCCACTTGAGTGGCAACATAACCACAAACACCCACCCCTTGCATCACAGATGCTCAGTAGCAACAGAATGTGACATCTACAAGAACTGTAGAAATTCATCAAGAATCTTTGGACAGCACCTTCCGAACACACGACCACTTTCATCTAGAGGGGCAAAGGCAGCATATACATGGGAAAACCAAAATTTGTGAGCTCCCACCCCCCAACACACTCACCATCCTGACTTGGAAATATATCAGTGTTCCTTCAATGTCACTGGGTCAAAATTCTTAAACTCCATCCCTGATGGCATTGTGGGTGTACCTACACAAAATGGACTGCAGCAGATCAAGGCAGCTCACCATCACTTTCTCAAGGGCAAGTATAAATGCAATAAATTAATGCTGGCCCAGCTAATGACATCCATTTTAATGAATTAGTTAAAAAAAAGCACCCTCCTAAATCCATAAACGCTACCATCTAGAAGTAAAAGGGAAGCTTGTGAAAACCACCACATGCAAGTTCTGCTCCGAGTCATACACCACCCTGACTTGAAACTACATTGCTATTCCTGCACTGTCATGGCATTGAAATCATGAAACTCCGTCCAACCCCACTGTGGGTGTAATGCCACCACAGAGACCCTTTGGTTCAAGAAGGACTCCCAACACCACTTTCTCAAGGGCGATTAATGCTCGTCTTGCAGCACCCCAATCCCATGAATGATATGAGAAAAAATACCCTTATGGTCTGTTTTAATCTGACTCTTCTTGAAATTCTCTTCACATGATTTCGGTTCTGTTTCTTTTATCAGTAGTTCAAATATTATTGAAGCATTTTGGTGGTCTGTTTCCCTCCCTTTTTTGGAATCATCTCCATGATCTCTTCCTTTATTTTCATTGTCACAGCTATACTGCACTGAAGAGTTGTTTAATCAATTGAGCCTTCTCAAAGGAAACACTTCTCATGTTTGTAGTCCTAGACATTTGAAAGTGAACTACTTTTATTTGATCTTGAAAAGTGTATTGAATAAGGTGATTGCTCAAAGGGTCTTCCTCTTCCAGACTGCATTAGCTTCCCTCAACCTGATGGTCCACTTGTTTCCCAATAATCTCAGCACCAATGGTCCAAATTTTCTAATCGTTTATCGTGAAACTTTATTCCGATCGCCAATGAACAAAATAAACTGCACTTAGCGTTTGAACAGTTCTGCCCTCAAATCTCCTGGCCAGGAGCCACCTGTTCCAAAGCCCAAGACCAGTCTAGAAATGCTCACAATATGCAATGTAGTGGATCCACATGCAAACCATATGCTATTTTTAGCAATAAGTGGTATGTTCTGTTTTTAAATAGGTGAGGCGGACAAAACCTCTCTAAGGTGGGCAAAATAGGCCTGTCCTGTAAGAAAATGCCAAAGAGGACTTACATATCCAAAGAAAAAGGGGCAGGACCTTTCAATATCAGGGGTCAATATTAGGGCCCAAGTTACTATGGTACTGTTTGAGATAACAAGGCGTGGGGCTGGATGAACA
>JAHRHZ010000040.1:23025799-23048373 GCA_024137785.1 Ginglymostoma cirratum | reverse complement strand
TCCCTGGACTGACCTATCTCCTCCCTACCCCCCTACCTACACTCACCTTTACTGGCTCCATCCCCGCCTCTTCGACTTGTCTGCCTCCTCTCCACCTATCCTCTCCTCTATCCATCTTTTATCCACCTCCCCCTCTCTCCGTATTTATTTCAGAACCCTCTTCCCCTCCCCCATTTCTGATGAAGGGTCTAGGCCCGAAACGTCAAGTTTTCCTGCTCCTATGATGCTGCTTGACCTGCTGTGTTCATCCAGCCCCATGCTTGTTATCTGGGATTCTCCAGCATCTGCAGTACCTTTTATCTCTTTAAGACTAGTGGTTTTCCTGTACTGCAGTAAAGCAAAAAGGTCTTTAGACCTGATTTGAGCCGTAGCAAACTGCCCAACTATGAGTTGGCAATTGTTGACATTGCAGCTTAAAGAAGTTGACCGCAGTGTTGGGCATCATTGCCTAATACCACAAGGGAATAAGTAAATATGCTATTGTATTCAATAAGACCAACAGCTTATAATGTTATAACGTAACCAGGTGTAAAAAAAAGGGTGCAGATAATTTTGATGAGTTTTACAATATTTTGACAATGAACTTAACCTGAGAACAAATAATTCCTTAAAAGAACAAAATTAAACCAGAGATTTCAATATCCAGAAGATTATATTGATATGTTCATAAACATTAGAACATAAGAACATAAGAACTAGTAGCAGGAGTAGGCCATCCGGCCCTTTGAGCCTGCTCCGCCATTCAACAAGATCATGGCTGATCTTTTCGTGGACTCAGATCCACTTACCCGCGCTCTCACCGTATCCCTTAATTCCTTTATTGTTCAAAAAAAATCTACCTTAGCTTTAAAAACGTTTACTGAAGTAGCGTCAACTACTTCACTGGGCAAGGAATTCCATAGATTAACAACCTTTTGGGAGAAGAAGTTCCTCCTCAATTCAGTCCTAAATCTGCTCCCTCTAATCGTGAGGCTATGCCCTCTTGTCCTAGTTTCACCTGCCAGTGGGAACATCCTGTCTACTTCTATCTTATCTATTCCCTTCATAATTTTACATGTTTCCATAAGATCCCCCCTCAATCTTCTGAATTCCAATGAATATAGTCCCAATCTACTCACTCTCTCCTCATAAGCCAACCCCCTCAACTCCGGAATCAACCTAGTGAACCTCCTCTGCACCCCCTCCAGTGCCAGTACATCCTTTCTCAAATAAGGAGACCAAAACTGCACACAGTACTCCAGGTGTGGCCTCACCAGCACCTCGTACAGTTGCAACATAACCTCTCTGCTTTTAAACTCAATCCCTTTAGCAATGAAGGACAAAATTCCATTTGCCTTCCTAATTACTTGTTGTACCTGCAGACCAACCTTCCGTGATTCATGCACAAGGACACCCAGGTCGCTCTGCATAGCATTTTGTAATAAAGTGTTCCCTACAGATTACTGGAAAACAATGACTGTGGAGTTTTAGAAACATTAGAGACAGAATTGTTGTTGAATTACTGGTGAGTCTTTGCCAGATATATTACAGTCCAGAGAAAGAAATTCCAATTCTGACAAGCAGAAAGCAGGAAGAATCAGAGCTAAATCCTGAGAGGAGAGAAACAACCTTATCACAGGACAGCAACAGAATCCATTCAGTTTGTATGGCGCAAAAAGCTTAAAGAAACACATGAAAAGCCATTGCAAATAGTAAGATGCTAACAGTCAGTGCCAGTACTGTGGAATAAGGAAGCCTGTTCAACTGCTAAAAGAAAAATGCTATATCTGTGAATCTATTGGTCGCTTCAAGACAGTATGGAGAATAGGACAGAGCCACAGACCAGCAAGAAAAGTTGCAATGGCTACTGTCACAAATGGATCAAAAATGAACTTTAACAAATGTACACATGGGTAATTAAAGTAGCAACACAGAATGACAGAGCTATTAATAAGACATACTATATCTCAGACTTCATTAGTTTGTGTACAGTGGACAAGAGCAGAGAAGCGCTGCTGAACTGAAAAAGTCACTGTTTAGACCTTAGCTGGAGTTCTGTGCACAGTTAAGTTTAGAAGGAATGTCAATACATTGCAGAGAATGCAAAAGAAGTTTTCAAGAATGGTTCCAGGAATGAGAAACTTCAGTTACGAGGACAGATTGAAGACGTTGAGACTGTATTCCTTGGAGAGGAGAAGGCTGAGGAGGTGAGTAAATAGGGAGAAATTGATCCTGCTCATAAAAGAATCAAGAACTAGAGGTCATAACGGTCACAGTTTTAAAGTCTTTTGCAAAAGAAGTTCATGTGAGGTGAGAGAATTTTTTTTTAAACAATGAATGCTAAGGGTATGGAATGCACTGCCTGGAAGTGTGGTGGTAAGGTTGAGACATCAAAGAGGGTATTGGATGATTATTTGGATAGAAATGGTTTGCAGGGATATGGGGGAAAGGTTGGAGATTGGAACTACATTATAGAACCAATATAGGCACGATGGGCCGAATAGCCTTCGTCTGCACCGTAACAATTCAACTTTTGTAATAAATATCTATATATATTAGAGTTGATCTTTCCCTGCACGTCCTCTGTGGCTTTGGCAGTATATATGGTATTCTATTCTATTACCCTGATGTACTTATTCAATGTGTGATTTGTATGATTAGCATGCAAAACAATATTTTTCACTGTATCGCTGTTATTTTTGTGGCAGTAATAAACCAAATCAAATATGCATTTAGAGGCTGTTTATAAAACATATTAAATCATTAAGATGATTGCTGTAGTCATACAACTGGACTTAGCAGTATCTTTCCAGAAGATTCTTTGAAGTCAAAGTCAGTAGGACAATCAACATCACACGAACATCCTGATGGGACTAGAATGCTAATTATTGCATTAAAGGCTGCCTCAAAGACAAAGTGTCTCCAAGAAAATAATCCTGGACAAAAACAAAATGGCAAGTTAGCCCTCTCCAACACAAAGATGTGTTAGTGATTTTTCACTTAACATTGAAGTAGGCCATAGATTGTTGCTTATCCGTAAAGTAAATTTTGGCTGAATGACAACTGTTTCTCCCACTCAACGGAAGGTTTTCTCACATGACTCCTACAGTGTTGAACTCAACTGCCTTCTGAACGTACTATTTTGAAGTAACGGTCAGCTGCCTCAAGTGACTCCTATCTGCCTCATTTGTTATAAACACACCGAGCTCCACATTACAAAAGGAAAGCCTTGTGTCTGTAGAAAGCAGCTAACAACCTCATTTGTTTTCTTTGCAAGTAATCAACCTTCTTATCCAAACCAGAAAAGCAAAATCTATACTTCATCAACAATCCTTAGAATGCCTTCAAAGAAATATTAAGACAAGAAACTGTTTACAACTCATGACCTGCTACACCTGACTGTGCCTTACGAACTGAAAGTTTCTCCATACAGCACATGGACTGCTCGGCGTCCTTAGGCAAAACAAGTGGTGGTGAGGTTTGCCTTCTAATCAACACCACCAGGTGCTCAGACCCAGGCTTGTTACTGCTCCTAGAATATCTAATAGTGAAGTGCAGTCCCTACTACCTGCCATGCAAATTCACCTCTGCTATCCTGACAGCAGTCTACATGCTGCCCCATGCAGAAGTGAAGAGTGCATTTGAAGAAATATACACCACTACAAATGGACTTGAGTCAGAATATCCCGAGGCCTTACTCATCGTAGCCGGTGACTTCTAGAAGGCCAACCTCAAGAGGGTGCTACCAAAATACTATCAACATGTTTCCTGTCCCACCAGAGGGCCAAATGTCCTTGACCATTGCTACTCAACCATCAAAGACACCTGTCACTCCATACCCCACCTGCACTTTGGAAAATCAGATCACAATGGCAAGGTGGCTCAGTGGTTAGCACTGCTGCTTCACAGTACCAGGGACCTTCATTCCAATCAAGCTTCTGTCTGTGTGGAGTTTGTACAATCTCCCTGTGTCTGCGTGGGCTTCCTCCAGGTGCTCTGGTTTCCTTCCACAGTCCAAAGATGTGCAGGTTAGATGGATTGGCCATGCTAAATTGCCCATTGTGTCCAGGGATGTGCAGGCTAGGTGGATTAGCATGGGAAATGCAGGGCTACAGGGATAGGGTAGGGTTTGGGATGCTATTTGGAGGGTAGGCATGGACTTGATGGGCCAAATGGCCTGCATCCACACTGTAGGGATTCTATGATTCACACAATCCCACGGTAGAAAATTGTGTAATGGAGTACAATAAATCAGAGGGGAGGCATAGTGGGTCGGTGGTTAGCACTACTATCTCATAGCATCAGGGACCCAGGGTCAATTCCAGCCTCGGGTGACTGTCTGTGTAGAGTTTGCACAATCTCCCTGTGTCTGCGTGGGTTTCCTCCAGGTGCTCTGGTTTCCTCCCTCCATCCAAAGATGTGCAGGTTAGGTGGATTAACCATGTTAAATAGCTCATAGTGTCCAGGGATGTGTAGGCTAGGTAGATTAGCCATGGGAAATGCAAGGAAAGAGGGATCGGGTAAGGAATAGGTTTGGGTGCAATGCTGTTTGGATGGTCGGTGTAGACTCGATGGGCTGGATGGCCCACTTCCGCACTGTAGCAATTCTATGGTTCTATGATTCTAACGCTATGTTTCTCCTCCTGGCTTAGAAGCAGAAATTGAAGTGTGAGGACCTAGTACAGAAACTAGTTCAGTGCTGGACTGAGGCAGTGGTAGAGCTTAGCACTAGCTACAGCACTGCTTAGAATTGATCGACTGGTCCATATTCAAGAATATAGCAGCCAACCTAGATGAGTATGCCACTATTGCTACTCCATAATCAAAGACTCCTCCCACCCCGGTTGTAATCTCTTCCAACCTTTTCCATCGGGCAGATGATACAAAAGTTTAAACAAATGTACCAACAGATTCAAGAACAACTTCTTCCCTGCTGTTATTAGAGTTCTGAATGGACGTCTCAATTTTTAAATTTGATGCTGATCTCTGTCTTTGTGAACATTCTCTGCAGCTGTAAAAATGTATTCTTCGCTCTGTTCCACTGTCATTGTGCACTTTGTATGGTATGATCTGCCTGTATTGCACACAAAACAAAACTTTTCACTGTACCTTGATAATAATATAGGATAATAAATCAAAAGCAAGAAGTTGAGCTGTGCCTTTATTAGAAATGCTTGTAAGATGAGAGCCTCACAGCAGAGTTCCCATTTCCGAAACAGTCCAAGAAGTACATCAGTATAATTTCCACTAAAATATCACCCGTTTCATGCAAAAAAAAGCAAAGAAACAAATTTGCATGCAGTACCATTTGTAACTGTGAGTTATCCAAGTTACCCTCTGTGCAAACCATTGTTCTTCTACAATGGCAAGGGTCTTTATTATTCCAGTTAGTCCCTCTTTTGTCAGTCTCTTTATGCTCACAGCGCATATGCAGGGTGTCATCTTTTCCTCTAATGCCATGGGTTTTAATGATGTGCTGTCTGGTTCTGCTTCCAAATCTTCTCAACTGCCTATGTTTGTTTGTCAGTTCATCATTCACTGTGCCCAGCAAGGCACTGTAAATCTCTTCTGACATTTTCAGGGTTACTCATCTCAAGCTTTCACCTTGTTTCTGCTGAGATGAGTGGCCTTTGAATTTGTGTCTAATATCTGGAATTCCAAGTCTTCACTCTTGTTACAGCATTGGGCCCTGAGTGTGATTCTGTCACAGAATTTTATCGTTATATTTGATTATTTCATTTTCATCTTTCAGGTGTTCAAACTCACAGGATTCTGTGATACGTGTTCATGCAGCTACATCATAAAATCCCACAGTGCAGAAAGAGGCCATTCAGCCTATTGAATCTGCACTGACCCTTGAAGAGCATCCCGCCCAGCCCCAGCACCAACCCCAGCCTCTATCCCTGCATTTAGCATGGCTAACCCACCTAGCCTGCACATCTCTGGACACTACAGGGTAGTTTAGCATGGCCAATCCACCTAGCCTGCAGATTTTTGGACTGTGGGAGGAAACTGGAGGACCTGGCAGAAACCCACGCAGACACAGGGAGAATGTGCAAATTCCACACAGACAGTCACCCAGATTGGGAACCGAACCCAGGTCCCTGGCGCTATAAAACAGTAGTGCTTACCACTGAGCCACCATGCTACCAAAATCAATACACTCTTTTTTCACACTGAACTGTAATATTCAATGCATATCTTTCATCAACAATTCAATTGGAGCTCAATGCATATCTTCAAGGCTTTCAAAATTTACAGAAACTGTATTCAAATGATTCAACTGTAGCCTGCTTCTTTGTTTCCTTTTCCTTTTCAGCAGATGCCAGTTGATTTTAGCAACTTTCAAGCATCCTAGGCACTTCCCTGTTCTTCTTTTAATAGCTGTGACTCCATTGCAGTTCCTCAAGCTGTCAATCATTGCCGTACTTCTTACACCATTTGACATGTTCATGGTGTACAATGTGGCTTGTGCACTATTTTAATTTGAACTGCTTGTAAAGTGGCTTCTGCAGTGAATGGTAGATATCACATGACAATGGCAAGCCAGGAAGCACATTAGTACAACTTTATCCAAACTGTAAATTTTATCATTTACATAAATGTATTACCGATAACTATAGGGTGGGAAAGTGTAAGAGGAGATATTGTAAGGTAATGGCTCTGAGAGATGTTCGAGGATGCATTAAGCTCTACGCAATCTGATAATGACCTAAGGATTTAGGTGGACAAAGGCTGAATATCTCAGGATTTTGTAGGGTTAAGATCTATGTCCACAGTGCTCCCAATAGCCTAACATCCAACGTAAATAGAATGGGACAAAATGACTGAATACACACCCCAATCCTTTACAATACTATAAATTAACTGCAACTTAAGTTTAAAATCTCTCTAAAACTGAATTCCACCTTTTTTGAAACAAACAGAAAATGCTGGAGAAACTCAGCAGGTCTGGCAGCATTTGTGGAGAGAAATAGAGTTAACTTTTATAGTCTGGTATGACTCTTATTCGGGTTTTATCTACCTTTTACTCGTCTTTTTCACTCCACTTGTATGTTCCTGAACACGACTTCACAAAGAGTTTGGAAAAGTTAATAGAAACTTGAAAAACAAGGTCTCCCCACAGTGTCAAGAACTAAATGGTTCTTTTTGAAAAATATTATAGTCCAGCAGGTGACCAGGCTTCCTTCTTCACAGCTCTTTGAATATATTAGATTTATTGTCATCAAATCATAGAGACCTACAGCACTGATAAAGGCCCTTCAGCACATTGCATTTGTGCCAGTCAAGAACAGCCACCCAGCTAGTCTAATACCATCTTCCAGCACTTGGCCCATAGTCTTGTATGTCTTGGCATTGCAGGTGTGCATCTAAATACTTCTTAAATGCTATGAGGGTTTCTGCCTTTATTATCCTTATATTCAGCGAGTTCCAGATTCTCGACACCCTCTGTGTGAAAGTGTTTTTCCTCACAACTCTTCTAAACCTCTGCCCTTTACTATAAATTTATATCTCTAGTCATTGATCCCTTTATCAAGGAAATAGCTACTTCCTGTCTACCTTATGTATGCCCTCATAATTATATACACCCCAATCATTCACCTCTCAATCTCCTCAGCTTTAAGGAAAACAATCCCAGTCTGTCCAATCTCTCTTCATAAATGAAACTCTCCAGCCCAGGCAACATCCTGGTAGATCTCCTCTGCCCCCTCTCCAGTGCTATCACATTGCTCCTATAATGTGGATTCGAGAACTCATGCAACACTCTAGTTGTGCCCTAGTCAACATTCTGGTACAGTTTCAGCATAACCTTCCTGCTGTTAAACTCTATGACTTGACTAATGAAGACAACTATGCAGTTATGTGCCTGTTAACCACTTTATCCACCTTAGGGGACCACCAAGATCCCTCTGATCCTTGGTGCTTCTCAGGATCCTACTGATCATAATGTATTGCTTGCCTTGTTTGTCCTGCCCAGTGCATTGGCTCACATTTATCCAGATTGGTATGGATTGAATTCAATTTCATCTGGATTGAAATCCTTTTCTATTCCATATTTCTAGCATTTTCTGTTGGCACCCTCTGATTTTATTCAGCTAAACAAAAATAACATTATATTAACTAAAAATAGCTGCCAACAAAGCATATCTTCTAAGTAGGATACAATTAGCAAGCAGTTTGATTTGCTGATAACTTAAAACCCTGAATTAAATGCTCGCACGTTATCATCATTTAAGACAACTTCCATTCTACATATAACCACAACTTTCTCATTACAACAACACTTGAAACTCAGATTCAATAATTTGTTTCGGCGGATTCTTATCAAAATGATCGAGACTAAAGAAACATTCTTTATTTGTGTGATCCTCCAAATATAAAATGGATAGAAAAGAAAGGAATTGTGTTTTATATTCTTCATTAATTAAATAAGTCTACCTGAACTACACGCATAGGACTTTCAAAACGATTTTTCATAGTGCTCAGCAAAAGTATATTCCAGTGATAAGAAAGAACTATAGGAAGAGAGAGAGCCAGCCATGGATGTCTAAGGAAATAAAGGAAAGTATCAGATTGGAAAAAACACATACAAAAAAGCAAAGAGTAATGGGAAACTAGTAGACTGGGAAATCTTTAAAGGCCAACAGAAAGCCACAAAAAAAGTTATAAAGGAAAGTAAGATAGATTATGAGAGTAACCTAGCTCAGAATATAAAAACAGGCAGCAAAAGTTTCTACAAATATGTAAATCGTAAAAGAGTGGCGAAGGTAAACATTGGTCCTTTAGAGGATGAGAAGGCCAATTTAATGACTGGGAATGAGGAAAAAGCCAAGTCATTAAACAGTTATTTCTCGTCGGTCTTCACAGTGGAAGACACAAGTAACATGCTGAAAACTAATGGCAAGAAGATTATAGCAGGTGAGGACCTAGAAACTATCATTATCACTAAGGAGGCAGTGCTGGGCAAGCTAATGGGGCTAAAGGTAGACAAGTCTCCTGGCCCTGATAAAATGCATCCCAGATTACTAAGAGAGGTGATGGGGGAAATAGCAAATGCTCTAGTAATTATTTACCAAAATTCATCGGACTCTGGGGTGGTTCCCACAGATTGGAAAACAGCCAATGTGATGCCACCGTTTGAAAAAGGAAGTAGACAAAAAGCAGGTAACTATAGGCCAGTTAGCTTAACTTCGGCAGTGGGGAAAATACTTGAATCTATCATTAAGGAAGAAATAGCAAGACATCTGGATATAAATTGTCCCATTGGGAACACCCAGGATGGGTTCATGAAGGATAGGTCATGTTTAACTAATTCCTGCCCAGTGAAGCGGTTGAAGCTACCTCACTGAATGTTTTTAAGGTAAGGCTAGATAAATTTTTGAACAGTAAAGGAATTAAGGGTTATGGTGAGTGGGCGGGGAAGTGGAGCTGAGTCTCAAAAAGATCAGGCATGATCTGATTAAATGGCGGGGCAGGCTCTAGGGGCCATATGGGCTGCTCCTGCTCCTAGTTCTTATGTTGTTATGTTCTTATAATAGATAGCTACCACATCTGACTGTTGCTCCCATTTACATTCTTTGTGCATTGTTGAAAAGCATTGAAGATTTTATCGCAAAGAAAAGTTAAAGCATAACATATTTACTTGTAGATAGGATACCTGACTAGCTGTTGAATAATGTACCTGCATTCTTGGCACCTGACTGTTAAAATGAACTCAATAAATAAATGGAACATTGCAGCTAGCACCTGACCTTTATGAGCTGAACAAAACTGTGTAGTCTTGGAAGAATTCTTTGGACAACACTGGATTAAAATAACTGGATTGGAAGGCTGGTAACATTGGTGTCCCAATTACATAAAACTATGACTTGTTAAGAATATCCATCATCCAATTTGTGAAGAGATTTTTGTAATACTTTGAGGTAATGCTAATAACAACGCAGTTGCCTCTGGCCTAGTTAATTATCAGCTAGACTTAATAAAAAAGCACGAACCTAAAAATGGACCTCTACTTATTTTGCCCTAAGGGAATAGCTTGTTTATTTCATTCCAGTACGCAGGATGTAAGAAACAAAATAAAATATAATGTGCAAAATATTTGGGGAAAAATTTAACCCAGAGAGTGGGATTAGGGTCCGATAATACAATGTTCCTAACATTTTCTTTATATGTTATAAGGTATGAACCCTTCTTCCTTTGAGTCAATGTGACTCTTTTCAGGTTCATTTGCTAAATATAAACTTTAAAACCAGGGCAGACTCCGAATAAAATGGAATGGAAAAAGATCTTCCTTGCTGGAAAACCATCAAAATTCCACAGAATCCAATTGCCAGACATCCTTCCAGACGTTGAAGGAAAATTATGCATTTTATTTACTGCATTTGGCAAAAAAACAAAAAAAATCTGACATTTTTCACTGAGGAGCAAGAGAGGGTGGAATTTAATGCCCATCCATCAGCAGATGTATTGCAGTATGGAGGGAGTGGTCAAATGTAAAATGGAGTGTGTGGCTGGCCAGCAAGCCTCTATCCCACCCAGCTATCGCCACAATACAATGGGCAGTTAAGGTATCAGCCTGGTCATTAGGCTTCCATCCATTTCCACCCATTCCATAGTAATGGGAGCTGGGAGTGCTCTTGTGGTGCAGTGGTAGATGCCCTACCTCTGGAGTCAAGAGGTTCAGATTCAAGACTCCGCTCGATCTAAATGTGGATCTCAATCATATCCAAACAGGTTGATTAAAATAACTATGTGGTTGGGAAAGCAGGAACGCAGGAGGGATTTCTCACTAATGAGAGATTGGAGTCCTGGCAAGTGCATCAGGCTGTTGGCTTCATCTGGGCAACAGACATCAGCAGAGAAAACCCTGCTGCGCAATCCTCTGGCATCTCAAGGTTTACAGAGGAACACAGCTTACTTTGAGGAGGAGGAGGTGTACTCAGTAGAGGCATCCTCCTGATCAGGAGGAGGCAGAGGAGCACAGAAAGGGGCTGCAAGTGCAAGAAGATGCCATCTTTATGTTGGGTTTATCCTAATGCTGTGATACCAACCACAGGTGGTTTATGGGTATGGTCAAGTGCAGTCTCCAATCCCAAATCCTTTACTGAGTCTAAAGACCTGTCTAACTAGTAATGGTTGAGGGTAAACTACTATTAGTCTGAACAAGAAGAGGCACTTGTCATCCCTACAAGATGTGATTTATTACATGAAAACAATGATTTCAGTTACATTGATTAATTTTGCATAATTACAAAGACTGCCAGGGTCCAGAGATGAAACATCTGCCTCCATTGGGGCCTTATGCTACACTGCTCATTCCCCACACTAGACTGTGTGATATCGTCAGATTGGATGGGACTTAACGCGATCTCCAACATTAATCCTTTCTGAACGTTATACAACAGAGTATACCAATCCTGAGGAGGCTGCAACTCTCCAGACAGATGGTCTCAGAGATTTGTTATAGTGTGCACAGTGACCTGGCAGCTTGCGGTGAGTGTTACTGAGAGTATCAATTTGCCTGCGCTTGTTGGGACACTGCTCCCTCACCCACATTAGAGTGTGCTGCATATGGCTCTCGAGTGGGGTTGCCTCTCTCTCAATGACAGAGCTCATGCTGTTAGATCTCTGAGTGTGCACAGAGCACATGCCTTGCCTGGACTCTCTCTATCCATGCTGCTGCAGTGCCTCAGGGATATTTAGAAACTCTGACTTGGATACCCCAGAGAGATCCTCCTTGTCTGTGACCCCCACTGAGATGCAGCAGCTTTGCCCAGAGTAGCATAGCTGTGTTTGTTGTCTTTCCTCCTAGGAAAAATGCCCATGCCACGGAGATAGACATTCAAGCTTCTCTGGTCACTGAAGCACGTCGACATTGGAGAGTTCCTGAAGAGTCTTCTGTCACCTTGTGTGAATTTGCACTCATCCAAAATACTGCTACCCCTATTCTATCCACAGGACATGAGCTAACCTCTCTCTCCACATCCTGCTTATGAGTGACGTGCTATTCCTCCTATTCTCCCTGCTCTAATTTAGATTGTGGCCTCAATGAAGTGAATGTGTCAGTGCGGGTGTTGGTGTGGAGTTGTGAAGTAAATGTGTCCATTTTGGCAGCAAGCAAAGCAGCATAGATATAAGGAATTTGCAGAGCATTGAGGTGCAGAGGGATCCACGTGTCCTGGTGCATGAATAACAAAATGTTAGTATAAAGACCCATCAAGTAATTAAGAAGGCAAATGGAATGTGGTCATTCATTGCAGTGGGCATAGAATATAAAGATGGAGATGTCTTGCTGAAGTTGTACAGAGTATTAGTGAGATCGTGTATGGTGTATCCTATAGTTTTGGTCTCCTTATTTGAAAAAGGACATCACTTCATTAGAGACAGTTCAGAAAGGTTTCACTTGATTAAATTCTCGGAGGAAGGGATAATCTTATGAAGGAAGCTTGGGCAGTTGGGTCTGTAACCATTGGAGTATAGAGAAATGGAAGAAGGTCTTATTGAAATATAAGGTCTTATTGAAATATATCAGATCCCAAGGTGGCTTTGAAGGGCAGATGCTAAGAGGATGGTTCCCCTTGTAGGGGACTCTGGAATTAGGAGGCACAGGTTAAGAAGATGATGAGATTTCTTTTCTCTATTAGAGGCTCCAGAGTCTGAAAATCTCTTCCCTAGAAAGTGGTTGAATGTGAGACTGTTGAATATTTCGAAGGCAGACATAAGGGCAGTCTTGACGAACAATTGAGTCAAAGGTTATCACAAAGAGGCCGGAAGTCGAGTTGAGGCCGTAATGCAAAAAACATTGCCTTGTTGAATGCTGGAACAGGCTGGAGGGGTTGAATAGCCTACTCCACCTATAAATTCCTTTTTTTAGCATGTTTGTAAGACAGATACATCGAATTATTCATCAATGTTTGGCTATGAAGTTCTTAAATATAAATGGCTGAGATTTCTCAGAGGATTCATCTGC
Organism: Ginglymostoma cirratum; assembly: GCA_024137785.1. Classification (NCBI taxonomy): domain Eukaryota; kingdom Metazoa; phylum Chordata; class Chondrichthyes; order Orectolobiformes; family Ginglymostomatidae; genus Ginglymostoma; species Ginglymostoma cirratum. The sequence goes on along the minus strand of JAHRHZ010000040.1, from coordinate 23,035,424 downwards.
TGGGTATTGGCAGCACTACCAGAATAATGACTTAAAGCATCATTTCTCCTGGGTTCGCTGAACTCTTTTCAAGGTTGCAGTGGCAGATTGAGAGACCTCCGCTAAGGTGCCTATAATTACATGCAATTTCCAACAGCCTCTGGATGTTTGACTTCTGCCTCTCTTGTGGTAGAACCATATATACCTTTGCAATGCAAACTAAAGTCTTTAAATGCCATTCATGCAGGCAAGTGAAACATCTTTGAACAAAAATCCTCCTAATCAATGATGATACAATTAGCAACCACATGTCAAGAGCTTATAATCGTCCAATTTTTAATCACTTGAGAAAAATCACTGCACTTATTCTGTGTTGTCCACTGATTTGCTACCCATAGATTTGTGTACTTGCAAAGTCAGCCCCGATCTCATCTCAATTTTTTCAAAGGCTTTGAACCACAATAGAATGATTTGAAATGGCTCCAAAAGAGCAGGAGTGCATACAGATTTATTCTTCCATACTCAAGTGTATTCCTATGTATACATCGACACTATTCAGGACCATTCACAACTTCTCAGACAGTGAAACTGTCCTCGTCCAAAAGCAGAAAGATCTGGAGAATATCCAGGCTCGGGCTGAAAGCTGGCAAGTAACGTTTGTATTACACAAATGCCAGGCAATGACCATCTCTAATAAAAGACAATTGAATGCCCACTGTCCCTTGACATTCATAGATATTGCCATCACCGTCCACTATCCACATCCTGGGGGTTGCCATTGGCCAGAAACTCAAATGGACTTGCTATATAAATATAGTGGCTACAAGAGCAGATCAGACACAAGGCATCTTGTGCGAGTAACTCACCTTGTGACTCCCCAAAGCCTGTCAACCATCTACAAGGCACAAATCAGGATTGTGATGGAATATTCCCCATTGCCTGGATGGGAGCAGCTCCAACAACACTCAAGAAAGTTGTCTCCATCCAATACAAAGCAACCTGCTTAATTGACACCACATTCCCAAACATTCACTCCCTCTGTCACTGATGCTTAGTAGCTACTATCTACAAGATGCACTGCAGAAATTAACAAAAGATATTTAGACCTTCTGAATCCACGACCAATTCCACCTAGAAGGATAAAAGCAGCAGACACATCTGAACACCACCTGCAAGTTTCCCTCCAAGCCACTCGCCATCCTGTCTTGGAAATATATTTTCATTCCTTCAGCTTCGTTGGCTCAAAATCCTGGAATTCCCTCTTTAACCCACATCACATGGACTGCACCTGGTCAAGGAGGCAGATCACCATCACTTTAGGAACCAGGGATGGTCAATAAATGGGGGCCCAGCCAGTGACACCCACCCCCTTACCATGCACGAATTAAAAAAGGTAGGTATTTACTCTTCCTAGAGCAGCTGCCATGTATATAAAGAAAGTGACTATCTTCACATATGTATTCCATGATACAGTCTTCAATATTGTATAGCTAACATTGATTCCTGCAATAAACATTCATCAAGAATTGTATAAGAATTGCAGGGCTGAATCTTACCTAACATCAACTGAGTGTAATTTTTGGTAAGTTTTATGGAGGGCTTTCTTTTGGCGAGGTCTAAGAGGTTTTCTTGAGCTATCATCCTAATCTTGCCTTATTAAATATGTACCATGTACGTGTGGCATTTCTCTCATCATTTTCTCCCACTTGCCATTGGCAGAAACATTGGTCATTGTCAGGACATCCTGGGATTGTAGGCACTGTGTTTGGAAGATTATTGTACACTCATCCAGCACTGTCAATCTGGACCTGCCTTGCACATTTCGATTTACTTCCCCTGGATCTGGTAGGTAAGAATAAGTTAGTGCCCTACTTTATGGATAGGGATTTGGACATCCTGGTGGATAGGATAATGCAGAGAAGGGCTTTCCTCTTCTTCTAGGGCTGACAGAGCAGGCTTCAACACCAGACTGTTCCTGATCTGAGGTTTTCCACTGGGGTCAATGTGATCTCTGCCATCCAGTGAAACGCTCAACACGATAGGAACAGATTGCATTCACCCATCTTCACTCTGCTACCTCATAGTCACTCCAGCTCCTACCAATCTCATGGTTTATTACTGTCACAATTGTGTGCAGCATCTTCTTTACCTTGGTCCCACCAACTCCAGAAGCTCCACCCTCACTAATCCTGTATGCCCTCTGCTGTGCCCATTCACTCATTCGGGACACCTCACCAACTTCCTCTCACCTGCACCAGCTGTGCTAAATGCTGTCATCTCATTCAGGGAATAAGCAGCCTGTAATAGCGAAGTGAGAGGCAAGATAGTTGGTGCGGTGCCCAACACTCAGCTCTCACCCCTTACAAAGAGGATTCAGACCCTGGTAGGTTGGGGTTGATCCTTTGGAGATGTAGAATCCTCTATGTCCTGGCAAGACAAGTAAGATGCATTGTGCTCCTCTGTCATTAACGCCATGGTGACTATATTCTCCACACATCTGAACATGTTCATAACACAGTCGCACCATTTCTCCTGCAGGCACCAATAGAATCAGCACCATATCTGTATCCAACAGGCTTGTTCTGCAGGGCATTAACCCTCCAAAGCACAGTTACTTCAGAAGATGCACCAACAAGTTTGCATCCAGCACCCTCCACCAGCTCAGATAACTGACAACTTGGTGGGTGCATTATCTAGATGAGAGTCAGGAATACATTAGAGAACACTAGAGACACTAGAGAAATGCCCCAGGGTCACTGGCTCTCAGACAACTTCCGGAAGCCAGGGACCTGCTCAGCCCCCAGGGAGAAGGTGACCTGTTGGAAATTAACAACTTCTTAAAAAGGTACAAGCAGAGACAGGAGCTGTAAGCACTAGGTCAACTCACACAAATGCTGCAGGACAGCAGCAATGCCATTGGGATTATACAGCCTCCGGCATGGGAGCTTTTAGCTTCCTCTGTGGACAAATCTGAACAGGTCCAGAATTCTCAGAGCCTGCTGGGTATACACACAGAGCCACACTGCATTTCTCCAGTCATTGGTGCTCAGCACAAACTGTAAGGTGGTGGGGTGGGTGGGGAGGGGGGGGGTAGCGTGGGGGGGGGAGGAGGGACTTTGACCTCACTCTAGATGCTCCTTCCTCACAAGGAGACAAGGCAGTGCCAGTAGGCGCCCAGCCAGAGGAACAATCACATACAGACAGACCCCATGGGGAACTCAAGATATGGTGAGACCTTTCACCCCTCTTATGCCTGCCACACTCAGCCCTGTGGGAGTTCAGGCCGAGGGGATGAACCAGCTTCCAGGGAGGATGTATCTGCGCCATCTAGGCATAAATGCTCCGGGGGTCCTCTGATTAAAACTCCAATGTCGAAGGGCTTCACTGTAGGACAGACTCCTCCACTTGAGCTGCGGACCCCAGGACTGAGCTGAGACATAATGGGACAGAAAGGAAGAAGAAAACCCTCTGATGACACACAGGAGGCACAGATGACACTTCATTATAGTCCCCTACTCACATTTATCAACATATATTCACTTTACATTATCAGTTGTGTGAGTGAATGCCTCATCACTGCAACAACAGGAATGAAGTGTTGGAGGTTAGCAATCGTTACTGCTACAGAATGTTTTATGGTCCACCTTGTGACGTGAGAAGGTCCTGCACTTTGTTCAGGCTATGGCTCCTTGGAAGGTGTTGGCAACATTGACAACAAAGGTGAATCTTTCCTGGTCACAATCCATTGCTCGTATATCACAGCCATTGGTGGCGTAAACAGAAATTGCTGGTGGAACTCAGCAGGTCTGGCAGCATCTGTGGACAGAAAGCAGAGTTAATGCCTTGAGTCCAGTGTGGACACAGCCATTTTTCACATTGTAACTGACAGCATATTCCCCTTCATGCAGTGAAACTCCGGCACAGCCTCTTACCCTTCGGGGAAATGAAGTGAGATTAGGTAACAATGAAATGTACACATTCCCTTCTTTGTAGCTCTCCCCAACAACCCCATTTACTTTGAACATGCCAGCTCCCCAATTTACTACCCTCAGTGAGTCAACATACTACATATAGCAGCCCATTGTCCCCCTTTGAAGCCAAGTGCTGGTAACAGCTGATGACCCCCCTCGTTTTTCTTCAAAGATCTATTATTTATTGCCTTATGCATTGAGTCATCTCTCCTTAATAACTGTTAGCCGTTTTGGTTAATAATGAGATGTTAATGCATGAAAATAGGCCTCTTGTCATTCAGCAGTGAGAATCTTGGCTCACTGTTCAACACTTCATTGGAAAATAGGATGTTTTGCTCTCAATGTTGAGAAACTGCTCACTGGCCATTTCATAACTATCAATGCCAATGCTAATGTCATTCAGGGATTGGTAAGATTCTGTACATAGTCTTCTACCTACATCCTCATGAGCCCACACCAAGGTAACAATATCTTGGAATTCTTAAGTTAGGGTTTGAAATGCTCGTATCGGTATATTTAGAAAGATATATTGTTCCTGCTACAATATACCTACAGATATATTCTACTCAAGGTTAATTTGGCTGTTTTGAAAACTCCTAGGAGAGACAACATTTAATGATAGGCTTATCTCTGATTTAATGATAGTACTAGTCTATAGCTGGTAAAGGTGACCTGGGTCCTTGAAGATCTGAAATTCCTCTTAATTGAGAGCTAAAGCTGACCATTAATTTATATGATATAGTAGGAACTGCATATGCTGGGGACTCTGAGATAACAAGGTGTAGAGCTGGATGAACACAGCAGACCAAGCATCATCAGAGGAGCAGGAAAGCTGACGTTTTGGGCCTAGACTTCTGAAGAAGGGTCTAGGCCTGAAACATCAGCTTTCCTGCTCCTCTGATGATGCTTGGCCTGCTGTGTTCATCCAGCTCTACACCTTGTTGTCTCATAAATTTGTCTGGGTAAATTTACTTTGCCAGGATGATAAAGGATATAAAACATTTCACAATCCCCTCTTGAAGCCCTTTTACATCCTTTAATGGTGAGAAATTCTGCATAATTTATATTATCTTCCAGCAGGAGGGCGGAAGCTTAGCAGCAATGGGTCAAAGCAGCAGGAGCTGGCTCTGCAGGGTGAGAAAACAGTACGGGGCAAGAGGAGATGGAACAAAAATCAGAGAAACTGTGTTTCCAAGGCAAAGAATGGACACTTGTCAGGAGAGCTGTCAGGGGGGACAAAGTGAAGGCGAAGAGGGAGACCAAAAACGCAGAATAGATAGTCTTCAACTTAATGCAGGTTAGCTGGATTAGCCATGCTAAATTGCCAGTAATGCCCAGGGATGTATAGGCTAAGTGGATTAATCAGGGAAATGCAGGGTTATGGGGATTCGATAGGGGGCGAGTCTGTGTGGGGTGTTCTTTGGAGAGTCAGTGTGGAATTGTTGGGCCGAAAGGCCTGCTTCCACACTGTAGGGATTCTGTGGTGACCAAGGAAGCAATCAGACAGTGGAAGTGGTGATACACATTAAGTACCAGTTGGTAGTTTATAAAAGAAGGTCATAAAATCATAGAATGAAACAGTACAAAAGAGGCCCTGTGGTCCATTAAGTATGTAACGTTAAAGCTGCACTAAATACACATTAGACCTACGTTCCCGCACTAGGCTCATAGCCATGAGATGATATTCCAAGTGCTTATCCAATTGCTTTTTAAAGCCCGTGAGATGTCCCACCTCAATTACATGCCCAGGCAGAGCATTCCAGGCCCATACCCAACTCTGGGTGAAAAATACCTTTTGTCAACTTCCCTCAAAAATTCCCACCCTTCACCTTAAAGTGATGCCTCCTTGTTACTGACCTTTTGATTAAGTGGAATAGCTAGGTGTCATTTCATTTTCTTTCCTCATTTTGTGGGACATGGGTGTCACTAGCTGCCAGCATTTATTGCCATTCCCTAGCTGCCCTTGAGAAGATGGCAGTGAGGTGCAGTCCACCTGCTGTGGTTTGACCCACAATGCCATTAGGGAGGGAATTCCAGGATTTTGTCCCAGTGACAGTGAAGGAACTGTGATATATTTCCAAGTGAGGATGGTGAGTGGCTTGGAGGGGAACTTGGAGGTGGTGGTGCTCCCATATGTCTGATGCCCTTGTCCTTCGAGATGAAAGTGGCCGTCGATTTGGAAGGTGCTGTCTGAGGATCTTTGGTGAATTTCTGCAGTGCATCTTGTAGATAGTACACACTGCTGCTACTGACCGTCAGTAGTAGAGGGAGTGGATGCTTGTGGATGTAGTGCCAATCAAGCGGGCTGCTTTGTCCTGGATGGTGTCAAGCTTCTTGAGTGTTGTTGGGGTTGCACCCATCCAGGCAAGTGGGGAGTATTCCATCAAACTCCTGACTTGTGCCTTGTAGATGGTGGACAGGCTTTGAGGAGTCAGGAGGTGAGTTACTCGCCGCAGTATTCCTAGCGTCTGACCTGCTCTTTAGCCACTATGTTTATGTGGTGAGTCCTGTTGAGTTTCTGGTCAATGATAACTCCCAGGATGTTGATAGTGGGGATTTAGTGATAGTAACACCATTGAATGTCAAGAGGCACTAATGTCACTTGCCACTTGTCAGCCCAAGCCTGGATATTATCCAAATCTTGTTACATTTGAACAGGGACTGCTTCAGTATCTGAGGAGTCACGAATTGAACATTGTGCAATCATTGGCGAACATCCCCACTTCTGACCTTATGATGGAGGGAAGGGACATTGAGGAAGCAGCTGAAGATGGTTGGGCTGAGGACACTACCCTGGGGAACTCCTGCAGAGATGTCCTGGAGCTGAGATGACTGACCTCCAACTACCACGAACATCTTCCTATGTGTCAGGTATGACTCCAACCACTGGAAAGTTTGCCCCCTGATACCCATTGATTCCAGTTTTGCTAGGGCTCCTTGATGCCACAATCAGTCAAATGCAGCCTTGATGTCCAGGGCTGTCACTGTCGCCTCACCTCTGGAGTTTGTCTCTTTTGTCCATGTTTGCTGTAATGAGGTCAGGAGCTGAGTGGCCCTGGCGGAACCCAAACTGGGCGTCACTGAGCAGGTTATTGCTGAGCAGGTGCTGCTTAATAACACTGTTGATGACATCTTCCATCACTTTACTGATGATCGAAAGCAGACTGATGGGCAGTAATTGGCCTGGTTGGATTTATCCTGCTTTTTACGTACAGGACATACCTGGGCAATTTTCCACATTGCCGGGTATCGTATGCTTTAAGTTATGATGCTGGGTAATAAATAGTTCTGACAGAGGACTGTGAAACTGAGAAGTCACAATATAATTCAGGCAGATCAGGTTTCATCGTTTATAAAATAGATTCAATCCTGTGACCTTGAACGTGAGAGAATCCAAGTGGAGTTTAGACCAGTACCACTTGTTTCCAAGTTTTACTGAATTTTCTTTCTGGGATAATGAGGGTTTTTTTAAAGCGTGGGAATGCCAGGAATGGGACTGATTAATAGTTTTGCTGGGAACCAAGGAGCACGGATGGAGCATTACTTTGCAATTGTATTTAACTTGTTTTTTTCCCTTGTTCCAGATAATACAATGTATAAAGCGCATTAGTCAGAGAGCATTAGTGTAACTGGGCACATGTTGGACACAATCAAGAATGCCACTGAATTACCCATTAACAAGTTAAATAAGTAACACCTGCTGAGTAAAAATAACAACCATAAAGTCAGCAGCATAAATGTAGAACTATGCATTTATTCTTTTCCCTTTTCTGAAGTTTATCCAACCAGCTATCTTGCATTCCAATCTACAGTGCCTCTAAACATTCTCCAAAGTTAGTCTTATTATTAACTGGCAGGTTCCCTGTCACCTAAACACACCTTCCCTTTGTTAACAGAACTCATTCAAGGCTGTATATTGTGGCATCAGAAGGGCTGGCCAAAACTGAGATGATTGGGTCAATTATGGTTGCACTCAATTTGTATTATTTTAGTATTCCGCACTCACTGCACTTTGCTGGAGAAGTGCACTTTGGAAGAAATAGCAAGACAAGAGCATATTCAATGAATGGCAGGACACTAGGAAGGATATTAAAATCCCTGAGGGCAGTTAGGAACGTGTTAATAAAGTAGTTAAAGGAGTATATAGGAGTATATAGGACACGTAGCTTTATCAGTCGTGACATGGATTATAACAGTAGAGAGGTTATGTTGGAGTTCTACAAAACTCTGCAGCACTGTGTGCAGTTCTAGTTGCCAGACTATAGGAAGGATGTGATTGCACTGTGGTGGGGGGTGGTGCAGAGAACATTCCCCAGGATGTTGGAGCGAAGTACTGCAGATGCTAGAATCCGTACTGGAAACAAAAAAACGCTGGAAATCACAGCAGGCCAGGCATCCATAGAGACAGAGCAAGCTAACGTTTCGAGCCAGTTGTGATGAAGAGTCATCTAGACTTGAAACATCAGCTTGCTCTCTCTTCACTGATGCTGCCTGACCTGCTGTGATTTCTAGCAATTGTTGTTTCCACTAAGACGTTGCCAGGGACGGAGCATTTTAGCTACGAAGAGAGGCTGGATGAGCTCGGGTTGTTTTCCTTAGCACAGAGAAGGCTGAGAGAGGACCTGATTGAGGTGTGTAAGATTATGAGGGGTTGATATTTTAATCCACCAGTTTAGTTTTGCTTATGGCGCACCTTTGGAAACCCTTTCACAAATGAAAAGTGAACAGTGAAGGCAGAGGGAATGTAGCTCACAAGCACAGAAGTTCAAAGCTAAGGGGCATATTTTTAAGGTGATGGGATAAAGATTTACAAAGCACCTGAGGAGCATCTTTTCACACAGAGGGTGGTTCGTATGTGAAATGAACTGCCAGAGGAAGTGGTAGATGCAGGTACAACTACGACATTTAAAAGACATTTGAATAGGAAAGCTTTAGAGGAATATGGGCCAAATGCAGACAAGTGGGACTAGTTTGGTTTGGGAAACTTGGTTGGCATGGATGAGTTGGACTGAAGGGTCTGTTTCCATGCTATATGGCCCTATGACTCTATAAGTGCAAAGCCTGCAAATGCTGAAGCCGAAATTCCACAGGGGATCTAATTAACAAACTTCTTATTGAAAAGTTCACTTTTGACACTCATGGGAAAAGCTTGTGACCATTAAAGAGGGCATACAGAGACTGTGTAAAGTGCAGTGAAATTTTTCTGAGGAGTCCCATCACCACCTTTAAGGCTACAACTAAAGCCTGGATCTGCAACAAGTGAAAGGAGATAGACACTATAGGAAAACAGGTTGACAGGAGCCTATTCTTTATTCACACATGGATTGTGGGTATCGCTGACAAGGCCAGCATTTCTTGCCGCCACCAATTGCACCGAGAAAGTTTCAATGAGCCACTAACTTAAAAGAACTGAATGGCTTGTGAGATCATGTTAGTGGCCAATTGTTTGTCAAACACATTGCTGCATCATGTGTAGGCCAGACCAGGTAAGGGCAGCAGATTTCCTTCAGCTAAAGAACATCTGTGAACCAGATATGGTCTCAAAACAATCTGTTAGCTTTATTAGAGATAACAAGGTGTAGAGCTGGATGAACACAGCAGGCTAAGTAGCGTAATAGGAACAGGAAAGCTTGATGTTTCGGGCCTAGACCCTTCTTCAGGAAAGGGTCTAGGCC
>JAHRHZ010000040.1:22983886-23011279 GCA_024137785.1 Ginglymostoma cirratum | reverse complement strand
GAGGATGGATAGAGGAGAGGATAGAGGATGGATAGAGGAGAGGATAGGTGGAGAGGAGGCAGACCGCACGCTGTTTTTGGAGTCTTGTTTTGCTAAGTTCCTTTATTGTTGCTATTGCACTAAATATTTCTTGTGTGTACAAATTTCCATCAATGCTTAATGTACTGACAGTGGGGAGCTGGGCTCAGAGGGAGTGCATGGATGCTGCTGACAAAGGGAATGGTTGCGCCTATCTTTGGCTCTGGAAGATGCTATTGCTGCTTCGTGGAGTTCATATAGAAAAGGCAGCAGCTATCTGAGTGCTATGTTTCACAGCAGCCCTTGAGACTACACCACGTTCCCCATATTATCTGGCTGCCACTGTCCAACTCAGTTTTGCATGTCAAACATTGTCGAACGTCTTTAAGAGTACAAGTTGTACAGTTGGAAAATGTGGCAAGCGTTAACAGTTTGAATCATAGTATTGGACCTGAGGCTGTGAGTGACCAGGCTGATGCAACATGACACTATCACCTCTCTGAAGGTAAGTTGTCCTTTCTGGAAACAGAAATGTGGGGTTAATTTAATGTGGGCCTTACTGTTATTCTTTTGGCTTGGTTGTGTGTAAAATAGATAAGTTTCCCAGCTCACAACTTTCCTGCCTTCTCTCTGACCTGACTGTCATAATGCAAAAGGGGGAAAATGCCAAAATCGGCTGTCTGCCGCCTATGTTCAATTCATTCCATGTGATCGCAAGAAATGGCTGGAGGCTCTGGATACTGCAAAAGTGATGGGCCCTGACAACATTCCAAAAATAGTACTGTAGAGGTGTGCTCCAGAATTTGTCACACCCGCAGCCAAGCTCTTCCACTATGACTACAAGCCCGCCAACTACTAATCATGTTGAAAATTTCTCAAATACTTCCCATATGCAAAAAGTAGGACAAATCCAACCCAACCAATTATTGCCCCATTGGCTTAAACTAAAAATCATCAGTAAAGTGATGGAAGTTGTCATCAACATCACTGATAACTGCCCAATTGGCCATTCACTACTCCTCAGACACTGAAGCAGACCACATCCAAATACAGCAAGGCCTGAATGGTATCCAGATTTGGGCTGACAAGTGGCAAGTAATATTAACACCACACAAGTGCTAGGCAATAGCCATCTTTAACAAGAGAGAATCTAACCGGTACCCTTTTACATTCAATGGGGTTGCTGAATTCCCCATTATCAAGATTCTAGCATTACCATTGACCATAAAATGAACTGGGCTTACCATATGAATGCTGTGGTTATAACAGCAGGTCAGATGTTAGGAATATTGCAATGAATGACTCATCTCTTGATTCCTCAGAACCTGTCCGCCATGTAGAAGGTTCAAACCAGGATTATGATGGAATGATCCCTACTTGCCTGGATGGGTACAGCTCCAACAACACTCAATAAACCTGACACTATCCAGTTCAAAGCAGCCTGCTTGATTGGCACCATATCACCAATTATTCACTCCTTCCACCAATGATGCTCAGTGGTACCACTATGTACTATTTAGAAGATACACTGTAGAAAATCACCAAATATCCTTCGATAGCACCTTCCAAACCCAGAACAACAAGGGTAGAGAATACAAGGGAGCTCCACCACTTGTAGGTTCCTCTCCTAGCTGCTCACAATCCTGACTTGGGAGTATGTGACCGTTCCTTCACTGTTATTGGGTCAAAACTCTGGAATTCCCTCCCTAATGGCACTGTGGGTTAACCTACAGCACATGGATTGCAGCTGTTCAAGAAGGCAGCTCCCCATTATCTTTTCAAGGGAAATTAGGGATGGGCAATAAATGCTGGCCAGCCAGCGACGTCCATATCCCATGGCTGAATTTTAAAAAATATTTTAGGTAAATAATTAATGATCATTTCAATTTGTTAATTTAATAATATTTTAAGTAAATAATTAATGATCATTTCAATTTGTTAACAAGTTTATTGATCTGGAAAATATGTTTCCCATGCCGATATTCAGTTGACTTGAGCAACTGGGTGGAGTGGGCAGACGTTCGCCAAGGCCTACATGAAAAACCATGGGAGGAACTGAAAGGTGGGCTGCCCTGTCTGTCCATTAGAACCCGTTCCACACCACCTCTCTCACACTTCATCCTTCCTTGCCCTTTGGGATTCCATCCTATCCTAAAGCCCCTGGATGGGGGAGGCGTTAGCTTAGTGGTATTATCACTGGACTATTAATCCGGAGACCTAGGAAATGTTCTGGGGACCTGCGCTCGAATACCACCACAGCAAATGGTAAAGCATGAATTTAAAACAAAATAAAAATCTGGAATCGAATGTAATGATGATGATGAAACCATTGTCAGAAAAAAACCCGAGATAACAAGGTGTGGAGCTGGATGAACACAGCAGGCCAAGCAGCATCATAGGAGCAGGAAAGCTTGACGTTTCGAGCCTAGACCCTTCATCAGAAAATCCGTCTGGTTCACTAATGCCCTTTGTAGAAGGAAACTGCCATCCTTATTCCGGTCTGGCCCACATGTGACTCCAGACCCACAGCGATATGGTTGGCAGGGTCTGGACCCTTGAGTCTGGGGCTCCTGTATGCCAGTGTGGAGCTGGAGGAACACAGTAGGCCAGGCAGCATCAGAGAGCAGGAAAGCTGATGTTTCGGGTTGGGACCCTTCTGCAGAAATGGGGAAGGGAGAAGGGTTATCAGACCCCAAGAAGGTGTGAATTGTACTGAAGTTGAAGAAGGGTCCCGACCTGAAACATCAACTTTCCTGCTTCCCTGATGCTGCCTGGCCTGCTGTGTTCCTCCAGCTCCACACTGTGTTATCTCTGGCTCCACCATTGGCGGTTCTTACTATCTCCTCTACTCCATTTGCTTTTACCTTTCTTTCCTTTCTCGTCTTTGTTTTTTCCTTTGTTTTACTTTTTTTTACTTACCTTTGGAGAGAGCTCAGTCATGGAAGTGACGGAATTGGAGTCTGGAGCATGGCAGCAGCTGGGCTGGCAGGACTTTGAGGGTCAGCTGTTGAGCGTGGGCGTTGTTTGCTGGTGGAGTCTTGTTGGCGGTTAGGGACTCAGCCCAGCACGGGGCAGGCTGAGTCCCTGTGGGCAAAGCCCAGTGAGGAGAGACTTCAGGCCCATGGCTATAGAAGGAATGCAACATTGAACTTTTAAGTTCATTTCTTGATTTTCCTACTTTATACTGAGAAGAACTGTAATGTTGAACTTTTAATTTATTTCTTTATTTGTGCCCAGGTACCTTTGTTTCTAAGATGGAGCTGGGAATGGTGACTTTGTACGCTTTTTACTGTACTCCTGTATGCCTGTACTTGAGTGCACATGACAGTGAAACCTAATTCCAATTCTAGCTGCCCTCTGGGCAATTAGGGATGGGCAATAAATATTGACCAAGCCAGCAACACCCACATCCTATAAACAATTTAGAAAAAGGATGGAACTTTCCCAGGCACCAAAGTTCCTTCCCAAGCATCTTCTTGCACTCGTGGCAGTACCCAGTGTTGAGTAAGTCAGTCAGTACCAGAAAGAGTTAAATGAGCTCCACCCATCAGCAGAGAAAAACCTTTTCATGGCAGGGAGTGTGAGTGTGTGTATATGTGTATATACGTGTGTATGTTTGTGCACAGTATCATGAGCATGGTATCAGTAGCTCAACTAACACCAGAATGAGGGATTAGTGAAGGTGAATCAAGCCAAAGTACCCCAGATGGCTCCCAGCAGTAACCAACATTTCCAATACTCACTGCTGAGTTCTGGAGCTGTTGTTAATGGTGGTGTGATTGGCCAATCAATCTGGCAGCCGGGACTTCCTGCTGACTGATGGCTGCAAGTCACGCTATTAAGTAATCTAGTATGCAGTGTGTAATAGCTGCGGAGCTGGCTTTCTCAGCGTAAGTCAACTTTCAGCTGACTTTCTTTCACAATGGCAAAATACAGCCCGGGGCATTTCTGAAGAAGGGTCCAGACCCGAAACGTCAGCTTTCCTGCTCCTCTGATGATGCTTGGTCTGCTGTGTTCATCCAGCTCTACACCTTGTTATCTCAGATTCTCCAGCATCTGCAGTTCCTACTATCCCCCCTCAACTTAGGGCTGACTTTTCCCAGCCCCTGAACGACATCAACAATGGGGAGAAAATATGGTGAGAATCGAAAAGTTAGATTAGGAACAGATAAAAATGGAGCAGGATTAGTCCATTCAGCCTTTAAAGCCTGTTCTGTCATTCAATATAATCATGGCTGATCATTGGTCTCAATGTCATTTTCCCATTTGCTCTCCATACCCTTTGATGACAGTTAAATCAAAAAAATCGTCTCTTTCTTGAATGTACGCAGTGACCCAGACTCCACAGCCTTCCGTGGTAGTGAATTTCACAGGCTAACTCTCCTCTGAGTACAGAAATCTTTTTTCATCTCAGTCCTAAATGAGTCCTATGGCAATATCCAGTGATCTGGTTACTTGACCTATGGTTTCCAAAAAGAATTGTCGTTAGTCACTTCCTCACAGGTCTTCTCTGCTTTATCTGCTACATGGGGCATCAGATACATGCAAGAGACACCATTTATATGACAACACAAGTACTGTATGAATAGTGCAACTGCAGAGAGCCACAGATTAGGTGCACATTGTTACATTACCTGCTGCTACAGAATCACTGATAAGATGCTATGTCAAATGTACCAAAGAAATCTAAAAAATTATTTACCACAAAACAGCAATTAAACAGGCCTCTAGTTAAATTTACCTAAGGTCATAATATTGAGCATGTATACAGGAATCGGAGTGATCAGATGGATACATTCCAAGCAGACCATGGCTTATACAAAGTGGAGAATGGATCATTGATGTACAAGTCGGATAGTTGAGATTGACACGTGCAGGTGTAGAAAAGAGTTAAGGAGGAGATTGAAAGGAAACAATTATATGTGCAATGCTGCTTTTCTTTCAACTTGAAGGAGAGAGTTCATAACCTTGAAACTGGTGTTGACGAAATTGCAGTTTAATAATGTAAGCCACTAAAGTCAGACAGTGGGTGATGATCAGACTACAATTCAGAGACAAGAAGCTTTCTTCCTTGTCTTTCTTGACAACAGAATGTGACAGGATTGAAGATGAGTCTGGGAGAGAAGAAAACATTAGAAAGTTCAAAATGAAGGAAACAATTCTCTGAGTACACACTGATGGCTACACATCATTGAGAGAATCCTCCAGCACAGTGCTCAGGATCCATTAAGTCAATGGGCAGAAATGTGACCATAAGATGCCCACCTTTCACTAACACTCATGATCAAAAGGGAAAGGTCACCTGCGGACTCCCAAACAAAAAGAGTTATGAATCTTGTGAACCTGCGATAAAAGCATGAAAAGATGGAATCCGACAACTAGGAAGAGTACACACAGGTCCTTCCTCTCCCACATACCGGTAGATCTACTGCTTTCCTCCAGCATTTTCTGTTTTTGTTTAGCACTGAAACCTGAGCATTTTCTAGATCTGTCTGCTCATTATGCACTTGACCTTTGGAGATCTTAATAGTTGCAAATCTCAGCCAAAACATGGAGTAAGATTCTTGCATTGATGGTGACCCTGTGGCATGTGTTACATTTTAACTAGGATCTCTGCATTTTATGATATTTAACTTCGGGAGCATAAATGTGTGAGCTGGTAGCTTATTAACTGTACAATTTGTTTGAGTGAGTCAGCCCAAAATAAGATCATAAGAAACATGAGAGCAGACACACCTGGGCTGCATTGCTTCCTGAGAGAATTAATCGGTTCTTCAATTGTTAGTTGTTAAATCAAATGCTTGATTCCACCAGCATGGCAGAAGACTATTTAAAGAGAAACTATGATGAGCTTTCTTTAGTATTTACTCACTTTAAGATAGACTTAAAATGGTGCAATGCAAGGGAATATAATGAGCTATCTTTTAACAAGTCTGCAATGTGATCAGGTACTGTTAGGTCAAGTGTAGAACACCTGTGGAACTCAATACAGTTATTATTAGGAGTTAATAAACTAAGACTTAACTCAAACAAATTATGCAAAGCCAGGTTCAAGGCTGGTGACATATTTGATTTGTGAAGCATCAAGTGTAGACTGTGGTACTGAGCACCATTCACCATGTGTAAAAGCTCATCCTTGGTTAGCAGGATCGACTTATGAAGACAGGCCGAATCTAGCCCAGTTAGGATTATATTCACTAGAGTTCAGAAGAATGACGGGGGCATCTCAAAGAAACCCACAAAATTTTAACAGGACCAGACAGGTAAATGCAGGAAAGATGTTTCCGAAGCCTGGGAAGTCCAGAACCAGGTTTCACAGTATAAGGATACAGGATAGGCCATTTAAGCCTGAGCTGAGTAGAAACATATCTACGCAGGGAATGCTGAGCCTGTGGAGTCCTCTAACACAGAAAGTTGTTGAGGCCAAAACATTGAATGTTTCATCTTGAAAACAGTCCACATTATAGAAGAGGATGTGCTGGACGTCTTAAGACACATAAAGAGAGGTAAATCCCTGATACCAGATCAAATATATACCAGGACATTGTCGGAAATGAGGAAAGAAATTGCAGGGCCCCTAGCAGAGATATTTATATCATTCACAGCCACGGTGAGGTAATAGAAGATCGGAGGGCGGCTAACGTTGTGCATTTATTTAAGAGAGGATGCAAGAAGAAGCCTGGGTATGACATCACTGGTGGGTAAGTTGTTGGAGGGGATTCTGAGAGATAGGATTTACATGCATTTGGAGAGACAATGAGTAATTAGGGATAGTCAGCATGACTTTGTGCATGGGAAATCATGCCTCACAAACTTGAGGATGTTACAAAGAAAATAAATGAAGGCAGAGCAGCATAGGTTGTCTACGTGGACTTTAGCAAGGCCTTTGACAAGGTTCTGCATGGTAGACTGGTTAGTAAAGTTAGATCGCATGGGATTCAGGGAGAGCTTGGCAATTGGATACAAAATTGTCTTAATGGTAGGAGACAGAAGATGGTGTTGGAGGGTTGTTTTCAGACTGGAGGCCTGGGACCAGTGGTGTTCTACAAGGATCGGTGCTGGGTCCACTGTTGTTTGTCAATTATATAAATGATTTGGATGAGAACATAGGAAGCATGGCTAGTAAGTTTGCAGGATGACAGCAAAACTGGTGATATATCTAAGACTAGAAAGGGATCTTGAACAAATGGGCCAATGGGCTGAGGAGTGTCAGAGGAAGTTTAATTTAGATCAATGTAAGGTGTTGCATTTTGGTAAGATGAACAATGGCAGGGCTTACACAGTTAACGGTATGGCTCTTGGGGAGTGTTGTCAAACAGAGAGACCTTGGGGTACAGGTATGTTGTTACTTGAAAGTTGTGTCACAGATAGGGTGATGAAGAAGGTGTTTGATATGCTTGCCTTCATTACTCAGACCATTGAGTATAAGAGTTGGGATGTCATGTTGAGGTTGTACAGAATGTTGGTGAGGCCACTTTTGGAGTACTCTGTGCAGTTCTAATCGTCCTGCTATAGGAAGTATATTGTTAAACTGGAAAGGGTGCAGAAGAGATTTACCAGGATGTTACCAGGACTGGGGAATTTTAGTTATGAGGAGATGTTGGATAGGCTGGGATTTTTCTCGCTGAAGCATAGAAGGTTGAGGGGGTGAAGTTTATATAATCATGAGGGGCATAGATAAGGTGAATAGCAAAAGTCTTTACCCTAGGGTGAGGGAGTTCAAAACCAGAGGCCATATTTTTAAGTTGCGAGGCGAAAGATTTAAAAGGGATCTGAGGGGAAGCTTTTTCACACAGAGGACGGTTCTTATGTGAAATGAGCAAGTACAGTACAACATTTAAAATACAATTGTACAGGTACATGAATAGGAAAGGTTTAGAGCGATATGGGCCACGTGCAGGTCTGGCAGTGCTTGTAACGAGATAAACAGAGTTAACGCTTGCAGTCTAGTGACCCTTCATCAGAACCTGAAAGTAGCTGGGAAATTGTGGTATTGATGCCATTTTCGGGTGATGGGAGTGGTGGGGAAGGAGTAAGTCAAATACATGGAGATGCTACTGAGTGAGAGAGAAAGGAGATGCAGATAAAAGGATTGCTGAAGTTGGGCTGGGAAGGAAATAAATGTTGAATGGGTACTACAGGGACGTGTGAATAGCAGGGAACAACCCATACAGATTCATACACCTTCAGCATAACATCCCGAAACTCACAAATGAAATTGCTTACCATGTCTTCATTTACTAAAAGCATGAAATGTAAAATATTTTATTCTTAAAGATACACATTATTCTTAACATAGTCAGTCACATTTCCCCCACTACCTGCCCTCTGTTTCTAGAGGAAGTCTCCCTTGCTGCAGATATCTAAATAGGTAGAAACAGCCTCCAATGCCGTCTGCATTGATTGCTTTGGTTCACAAATTAAATGATTGGCACATGGTCAAAGTTTTATAAGGTCAAAAGAAATCCTTCCAGGTCAGAGTGGAATCTTAATTCTTCAATTTTTGAGTAGAAATGCAAACAGCAATCCTGTGAAACATAATTAAAGGGTTTTCAACCAGATTTCAGTAAATCTTTGTAAATAAGGTGCAATGTTCTGTTAGAATTAGGAAAATGTTCATTTAATTGTTCAATCTTTTAACTTGTGTTTGTGTGCAATTTCCCCCTCTCGCTGAGACTATACTGCCTTGACCCTTTCAGGTTTGAATCTGGTGCATTGCTTCTTTACACTGAAGAACCCACTCATGAGGGTGGAACATTAGTTGCTGTCTGAGGGCATCTGCACTCGTCCTGTAACATAGGGAACAGGCTTACATCGTTTCATGACAACTGGTCTCCTAATTTCCAAAAAGTACAAATCTAACTGTCACTGCATTTGTTTCCTGTGATATCTCATCTGGCAATATCTCATCTTTGCACCCTAACCATTGCTCTGAAGCCAATTCATACCATGTTCCAGGTCTCCAGGCTGCTCCTGTTTGTTTTGCCATAAACCGGAGAGCATGTTATTTTCATCAAAAAGGTGACAGATGCAGGGAAAAAGATGCTGTGTTTTGATGTAATTGATTTTCCTACACTTGCCTTCTCAAGAGATTGGCCCTTTAAGTATGAATGTGCAAGGCAGTCATCTTCATTATTTGAGGGAATGAGCCGTAGACATCACACTGTTCTCAGACTGCCAGGTAAGAGATGATAGCAGCCTTTAAACCCTCAGCCAAACTATGACAGCCTACTCGATGCCAAATTATCCTCTGCCTATCTCAAACTTAATCAAGAAACACAGAATGATGAAGACACATCTCAATCTTAAATAAGTATTAGCTGCCTTATCAACGTCCAGGACAGCATCTGAAACATGGGCTGCACCTGTTAAATTAACAGTTAAGAAATGCTTGCTTTGTGGTGTTTATCAGAGCTGTGCCAATATGTTCCCTCTGTCTGCTAATCATTTCATATGACAACCCTTCAGAGGAATCACTTGCTGACAGATTGCAAAACAAAAGGCTTTTCTTCGCGTAGTTCATGGTATATTCCTCTTTACTTCATTTTAAGAAATTGCTACCACCACAGAGCCTTGGCAGATACGAATGCAGACTGCTGATAGGCTGTGATGCTTCAAGTAATGTGTGCCACTAGTGTGCGTCAATTTTGGCACTTCCTTCTTTTCTTAGACACATTTTCCGTATTATCCCGTGCAGATTCTACCTTGGCCCAAGCATGTGTTTCCTGTTTGCGAATGACCTAAGAATAATTATAGGCACTATACTAATGCAAGTTGTTGTTTTCTGAGTGGAATGTGCACGTTTAATGATCCTGCATTTTGAGGGAATTCTACCCACTTTTCTTTCTGCAGAGAGACAGAGAGAGAGAAAGAAAGTTGTCAACACCAGAAATCCAGCTGCATCCGATTCCTCATCCGAGGGACTAGGATTGAAACTCCCACCAAACTCTTCACCCATATCCTGATGTCACCTACATTTATTTGCAGTGGGTTGGGAAGGAGTGGGCAATGTTGGTACCAGCTAAGGCAAGGGAAAAGGAAATGTTCTCATACCCAAAAGTTCTGATATGTCACAATGGGATAAGGCAGAATTCCACCCTCTTCCCAACAGCAGATAACACACTCCATGGCTGTGAGGAACTTTACACATGATCCTGAACTTACACATTGCAGTAGAGGTCACTGTATGTGGAGAGGGGAGGCTTTGGCGAGGATGGCTGGACGGTGCAGAAGCAAGGGGGTGCCCTGATGTTTTTGTTTGTCCATTCCTCAGGTCAGGGATGGTGGGTTTAATTGTATGACACCACTACTGCCCAGTGAACTCAGCTAACTGAGGAAAGGCCCTGGACACAAATAGAAGAGCCATTTTCTATGAATAGAGATAGAAGGTACTGCAGATGCTGGAGAATCCGAGATAACAAGCATGGGGCTGGATGAACACAGCAGGTCAAGCAGCATCATAGGAGCAGGAAAACTTGACGTTTCGGGCCTAAACCCTTCATCAGAAGGGTTTTCTGATGAAGGGTTTAGGCCCGAAACGTCAAGTTTTCCTGCTCCTATGATGCTTCTATGAATAGAACCCATTTACCTTGTTCTGGAATGAACTCACAATAACAGGCCTGCACTACATGTCAGATAGATGTAAGAAATGTGGCACTTCTGCTGTGCCACACCCTGCCTGGCAGTTCATACACACTGCAATGCCAGCAAAGTCACATTACACCATTGCAGACCTGTCTTACCTGTTATATCATTGAGCTAACAGACCTTGGGAGGTTAAGACAATGACACACTATGGAACTTTTACAAGTTATTGATTCGTGGAGTTGATTATTGTTGATTCACATCCGCAATCTTTCTGTCTCATGCACTCCCACCAACAGGCCTCTCCATACGGAAGAACAGCAACTAAGTGTCAAATGGTCAAGGCAGGATACTCAATCTGTTTTGATCTGAGCCAGTTCGGTTTCTACTGGAAGTCGGAATGGGCGATTAGGGAGAAAGGGTTGGGATTTGGGTTAAGAGGCTAGTTTTTTTTTTAAAACCACACTGCCAAAGCATTTTTAACTCCTATCCAGGGAGTAAAAGTGGTGTGGACGCAAGATTAAGATTGCAGAGGTGGGAGATGTGGGAGGACAGACCGTTAGGTGAAGAGGTGATGAGATGGGTAAGCAATATATATGGTCAGATAGAACATTTTGGTACTACCTTTGTCCCCCCTCTATTTTCAGCTTTTTCAGATGCATTGTGATCTGATATTCAGAAAGGGAAACTGAGATAGAACTACACAGTGTTAAAGAGAGAGAGTAAAGGAGATTTGAAGAGATTTTGATGGCATCAGCAAAGGAAACCCTTAGAGAACTGAACCTTAAGGGATCTCACTGGAGCCTGTTCGATGTGCCATGTGATCCTAGTGTCTGAGTCATGTATCTCTATGGCCCAGATGTTGGGCCAGATCCTTCACCTATAACCAATGTCTCAGCTGTGCCCTTCTTGTTTGGACCTGAAAGTTAGAAATCAGTAACAGCGAATCCAAGACATCCAGGTACTCGAATCAACAAAGTTTGAGTACTTTGGACATCACAAAGGAGGCTTCATGCATCTCTTCAGAAAAATGTTATAAAAATAAAGAACAAAAACAGAAATTTCTGGAGGAACCCAGCGTCTGGCAGTATCTGAGAAGGGAAAGCAGAGTTAATGTTTCGAGTCTGGTAACTCATCTTCAGAACTGATGAAGAGTCACTGGTCAAAATGTTAACTCAGCTTTCTCTCTCCACAGATGTTGCTGGGCCTGCTGAGTTTCACTATCTGTTTCTGTTTATGTCTCAGATTTTCAGCATCTGAGCAGTTATTTGTTTTGTAGAAATATAAGTTGTTGTTGTAATGTACAGCATGTTTTCACAAGAGATGTGCAGGAATTTCTTCTTTAAGAGGAAGCTGAATCGGTGGAATTCTTTACCACACAGGATTGTCGAGGCTGTGTTTTTAATTGTCTCCAAAGATGAGATAGATAGATTTTTAACCAGTAGGAGGGGTAGTGGAGAAAAGGGAGTGGGGGGGGTGAAGTTGAGGATTATCAGAGGAGCCATGATAGATCGGCTGGTGGACTGGACTCAATGGGCTGATTGGTCTATTCCGGGCCTTATGTCTAATGGTCTGATGAAGCTCAGAGAGTTTGGTTAACATGTCTGGAAATGAAATGAGGGATGTAAGGGACTTTCAATATAACACAATAGACTGAAAAAGGCCATCTGTCAGCCAGTGGGAGTCAGCGATTGGTTTATCTTTACACTTGCATTTGGCACCATCAATTAAAGCTCACAACATAATGAATAGTTAGCTAGATTAGAGTAGACAGCGCTCAGCTAAAATGGAACAGACAATCCTGCAGCAAACAGAAGCTGTTACAAAATACTTTAAAGACTATTATCCCATACTTGATACCAGCTCAGACCTGGCACAGGATAGTGAGCAATCACGCCAATCAGGTTGTAAAAAAAAAATGATAACTGATATGTATGCATTAACGAGGTTGGAAAATTATAAAATAATAAAATGTAACAGTGACAGTCAAGTTGATCACTAATGCCACTTGACATTAGTCAGAGTTATTCAATATTCTATATGTTTATATCTATTCTGTGCAAGGCACAGTACCACATCTGCCAGATATTTCCACATTTAATGAAAGAGAAAAGAGAGTGAAAGAAAAGACTGACTTGCATTTATATAGCATGTTTCATTCTCAAGTGCTTTACAGTGAATAAAGAACTTTTGAAGATATTGCTGTTGGCAGGTGATGGAGCAATAGTAAGGTCACTGAATCAGAACTGCATACTTATGTTCTAAAGATATGGGTTCAAATCCTGAATTAGCAGATGGTGAAATTTGAGTTCAATAAAAAAAATTGGAAATTTAAAAAAAAGGTAGGCATGTCAATTGTTTTAAATATCAACCTTGTTCACCAATGTCCTTTAACAAAAGAAATCTGTCTGGTCTGCATGTAATGCCATACCCACAGCAACGTGGCGGATTCTTAGCTGCCTCTTGGGCACTTAGAGATTGAATTCGGAACAAGTTGCTTGCCTAGCTAGTGATATCCTCTTTCTAATACCACAGATGCTATCTGGACACGTCGGGAATCTTCAGGTTTCAACTGCTTCATCTCAGTCAGGAGAGATGACAAGAAGGTCTGATTTGAAGACGTGATGCAAGTTCAATACATATAATTATTTTGTAAGCTCCTGACAGACAAAACTCTATTATGAATCCAAGTTTTCAATGATGGATCATTTGCTCTGGTGGTTGCTACTAATATTTATAAAATGCTGTTGTGTTGTTATCACCTAAAACTATCAAACAGGGGAACAGTGCGTAATGGGTGTGCCTAGCTATGTGCTGTGAGCAGATAAGTTGCTCCTGTGCCATTTTGTTGCCAGTAAGAGGCAATGTCAGATTATCAATGCTTTACTGGGTGCACAATGAACATTTAAAGATGGACAAGGTCAGAAGTCACATGACACCACGTTATAGTCCAACAGGTTTATTTGTAACCACAAGTTTTTGGAGCATAGCAAGAGAGAAGCACACAGACACACAACTAACAGGCAGAGAGAGATCAAGGTCAGAGAGATCAAAAGGCCATACAAATAGTGTGAGTGGCGTGCCAAGTAATAAATCCCTGCAGGTGATCCAAACTGTTAGACAGTGTGAGTAAAGTGTCAACAGCTGAATAACAAGCAAAGGTATGACCTATAATCCGATTAAATGATGTAGAGGGATAATTCCAAAAAATGTAAAATAAGGTGGTCCTGGATACAAACCAAATGACAGGAATAACATGATAGACATAAGAGTCACATGCCCAGGGTCGAACTAAAGTAATATGTAATCCAAAACTGTACAAACTTATTAAGGTAAACAGATCATAAAAAATTATCAAGTGATAGTGACAAAACAGGACAATAAGGACGGTTTTACAGATACAGAACAGTGTGGTGGGGGTCACATTGTAGCATGACATGAACCCAAAATCAGGGTTGAGGCCATCTTCGTGGGTATAGAACTTGGCTATCAGTTTCTGCTTGATGATTCTGCATTGTTGTGTGTCTCGAAGGCCACCTCAGAGGACGCTTACCCGATCGGAGGCTGAATATCCTTGACTGCTGAAGTGTTCCCTGACCACGACGGAACATTCCTGTCTGGCGATTGTGCAGTGTCCATTCATCCATTGTCATAGCATCTGCATGGTTTCGCCAATATACCATGCCTCAGGGCATCCGTGCCTGTAGCGTATGAGATAGACAACATTGACTGAGTCACATGAGTATCTGCCGTGCATGTGGTGGGTGATGTTCACATGTGTGATGGTAGTATCCATCGATGATCTGACATGTCTTGCAGAGGTTGCCATGGCAGCGTTATGTGGTGTAGTGGTCGATGTCGTCCTGAAGGCCAGGTAATTTGGTGCGAGCGATGGTCTGTTTAAGGTTTGGTGGTTGTTTGAAGGCAAGAAGTGGAAGCGTAGAGAAGATCTTAGTGAGATGCTTGTCATTATCAATGACATGTTGAAGGCTGTGAAGAACATGGCGTAGTCTTTCCACTCTGGGGAAGTACTAGACGATGAAGGGTGCTCTATCAGTCTTATCCTGTGTCTGTCTTCGAGAGAAGGTTGTTGTGGTTTTGTTTGCTGCGGCATGTTGGAACTGGTGATTGATGAGTTGAGCATTGTATCCCATTCTTATGAGGGCATCCTTCAAAACCTTTAGGTGTCTGTCACTTTCCTCCCCATCTGAGCAGATCCTGTGTATGCATAGGGCTTGTCTGTAGGGGATGGCTTCTTTAATATGTTTAGGGTGGAAGCTAGAGAAGTGCAGCAACATGAGGTTATCCATGGGCTTCCAGTAGAGTGAGGTACTGAGGTGTCTGTCCTTGATGGGGATGCGTGTGTCCAAGAATGAGACTGATTCTGAAGAGTAGTCCATGGTAAGCCTGATGGTGGGATGAAACTTGTTGTTATCACTATGTAGTTGTTCCAGTGATTCCTCGCCATGAGTCCAAAGTCCAAAGTCCAAATGCTGTTGATGCGTCTGGTGTATAGCATTGGTTGGAGGTACTACGCAGCAAAGAAGCCTTGCTCGAACTTGTGCTTGAAAATGTTGCCATACTGGGGAGAAAATTTGGTCCCCATGGCTGTTCCATATGTTTGGAAAAAGAACTGGTTGTCAAAAGTGAAGATGTTGCTGTCGAGGATGAGTTGTAGGATGGCGTCTGGAAATTGGCAGTTGTTGGTGTTGAGTACTGAAGCTGTTGCAGAGATGCCATTGTTGTGTGGGGATACTGGTGTTGAGTACTGAAATGCCCATTGTGACGAGGAATGTTCCTGATTCGATTGGCCTGTGGGTGCTGATTTTCTGTAAGAAATCTGTAGTGTTGTGACCGAAACTGGGGGTTCCTTGTATAATGGGTTTCAAGATGCCCTCGACATAGCCAGTGAGGTTCTCACACAGGGTCCCATTGCCTGATGCGATGGGATGTCCAGATGTGTAGGCTTTGTGTATCTTTGTAAGGTAGTAGAAGTCTCTATGTTGGACGTATGTGGGATAAGAATGCATAGGATACTCTGAAGAGCTGGATCAAAAGTCTTGAGTCTGTTGAGTTGGTGGGTATATTTTTTGGTCAGATCGGCAGGTAGGTGTCTATGGTGTTCTGGTTTGTTCGGTTGTCACTATACGTCTTTGTCTGTAGTCCGTTCTATTCTGTATGATGATGGCACCCTCTCTGCTGGTTTGATGACAATGTTGCTATTGATCCTGAGAGGATGGATGGCATTGTGTTGTGCTTGGGTGACGTTCTGTGCTAGCTTGTAAGCATGGCTGATGAATCTGGTGTTGACGCACCTCCTGACGACTTGAACCCACATGTTGAGCCCACGGCAGCGGCCTTCTGCAGGGGTCCAATTCAACTCTTTCTTCTTTGTTCATTGCATCACGGATCTCTCTGTGGACTGTTCCAGTTTGTTGGTTGTCTCATTGGGATCAGCTTGGGGTTTGTGGAAGAATTCCTGGACCCTCATTCACCTGAGGAATTCCTGAGTGTCTACCGCGAGACCGATGGGGTCCATTTTGGTAGTAGGCAGAAATTGAGTCCTCGGCTGAGAACTTCGATTTTGTCTGGTTGAAGCGTGTGGTCAGACAAGTTGACGAGGCATTTCCCTGCGGTGGTCCCTGTTTCAACCATGGTACCAGGGGATGCTTGGTTACTGCTGATGGTGATGCCAAGTTTCTCCAGTTTCTTGTTCTTGTTGTGCATGTAGGTGGTGTAGTTCCGTTGCCTTGTCTGCTTGTCAGTGTCTCGTAGCTGTTCCACTGTATCCTGAGCACAAGCTGTGGATATCGAGTCTCTCTCGATTTCAACGTTGTGGCATCTGCTGTAGAGTTGATGGATGAGATGATTGAAGAGTGTGCGAGAGGTGCGATGGCAGAGTCTCTCAGCTTAGTCTGTGTTGTAGGTTGGCTTGAGTGGGTTTGTGATCTGCAGTCCTTTTGGGGCCTTTTGTGCTTCCTTGCATTTCTGTAGAAACATGACGTCTGTGTCTATATGTGTAAGCTTCCTGGAGATCCTCTCCACTTTGAGCCGGGAGTCGGTGTTATCAATGGAAGCCGTGATGTGGAGGTGCCAGTGTTGGACTGGGATGGACAAGGTCAGAATTCACATATCACCAGGTTACAGTCCAACAGGTTTATTTGAAATCACAAGCTTTCAGAGGGTAGCCCCTTCATCAGGCAAAGTGAGAGAGAAGCACGCAGACGCAGAATTTATCGGCAGAGAGATCTAGGGCAGAGAGATCAAAATATCATACAAATAGGGTGAGTGGCATGCTGAGTAATAATTCCCTGCAGGTGATCCGAAGTGTTAGACAGTGTGAGTAAAGTGTCGACAACTGAATAATTAGCGAAGGGATGACCTATAATCCAATTAAATGAAGCAGAGAGATAATTACAAAAAATTAAAAAGAAGGTGGTGCTGGAGACAAACCAAATGACTGGAATATCATGATAAGCAAAATATGCCACATTTTGGTGTATATCCACCGAGAGTCAAGTAGCTCCAGGATTGGTGCATGGAAAGGTGAGGATAGAATCACACAGGAGAGATGTCATAGACAAGTTTTCATGAGATGAGTTTGATAAGATACAGTGAGAAGACTGGGTAGGCCTCTTGGTGATACACTCTACAAACCTCAACACTCACCACCAAAAATCCATAGCATTTAGCCTAAGGTGAAAGAAACATACATTTTATGAAGATATCCTCTTTTCACTCTGAGAGAATTACTTCTAAATTTATTTTTATTTCATTACACATTATTCTGAGTGGACGACACCTGTTGCAGGGCTTCAGGTGAGAATATATTTGGGAAGTATACATTTCAAGGGAGCCAGTTCATCCCTGTGCCTACTTTTTCTTAATTGGTGAGAGTTAATACTGGTGCCTAAAGGGACCTGAGGTTCCTCACTCCTGGGTCACTAAAAGTAAGTTTGGGTGGCACAGTGGCACAGTGGTTAGCACTGCTGCCTCACAGCGTGCAGGGAACTGGGTTTGGTTCCACCCTTGGGTGACTGTCCGTGTGGAGTTTACACATGACCCCCGTGTCTGCGTGAGTTTCCATCTGGTTTCATCCCACAGTCCCAAAGTGTGCAGGCTGGGTGGATTAGCCATGGGAAATGCAGGTTTACAGGGATAGGGTGGGGGTGTTGGGTGTGAGTGGGATCCTCTTTGAAGGGTCACCGTGACTTGATGGGCTGAATGGCGTTTTTCCACAGTGTAGGGATTCTATAATAAGCCTGCAGATGTGGCAAACAATCAGGAAGGCAAATGGGAATAAAGGCTTTCACCTCAAGTGATAGGAATACATAAGTAAAGAAATATTATAACAATTATACAGAGCCTCACTGTGACCTCACTTGAGTATTATGCATAGTTTTGGGTCTTCTTATCTAAGAAGGGATATCAGATACCAGGTGCTTTGTGAGCCCAGGATTGTCTCATGAGAAAAGATTGAGCAAACTGGGTCTGTTTTCTCTGGAGTTTTGAACAATGAGAGATAATCTCATTGAAACCTATAAAATTCTTACAGGGCGTGATCAAGTAATCTTTGTGGGAAGAGTGTGTTTCATGGTTTAACTCATGCAAGATGTGCCTCTGGCTGCAGCAACTCGATCTCTCGGTTTAGGAGCTCGAACGGCAATTGGGGCCCACAATGGTGCATTCATGAAGCTGCGAGATTGGCGGATTACACATTTCAGGATGTGGCCACCCTGCAGTTTAAGGAACTGCAGGCAGAGAGGGAATGGATGGCTGCCAGGCAGAAGAAGAGCAGCAGGCATTTAGAGAGGGAATACCTTGTGTGTATCTCACTTGTAAACTTTTTATGGAAAATTGTGAGGGCACCTGTTTCTGTGGAGAGGCCAGCCAGAGACAAAGACTTGGCATTGTGGGTGATCCAGTTGCTTGGGTTAGATGAGGGAGAAGCGCAGAAGGGCAATAGTGGTAGGGTATTCATTAGTGAGGGGAGTTAACAGGCACTTCAACGGCTGTCAATGTGACTCTGGGATGTTTATGTTGCTACCCGTGTACCAAGATCAGGAATGCCACAGAATGGCTGCAGGGTGTTCTGAAGGGGGTGGGCGAACAAGCCACGGTTGTGGTCTGTATTGGGACCAAGGACATGGGAAGAAAGAGAAATGGGATCCTGTAAGCAGACTTTAGGGAGTTAGGTAGGGAATTGAAAAGCAGGACTTCTCCAGCTTACTCCTGGTGCCATGCAGGAGGGAGTGTAGGAGTAGAAAGGTAGGGCAGAAGAATGAATAGTGGAGATCTCCTGCACATTTGTATCAAAATCTGCTTTTGAAAGGGAAATTAGGGGCGGACAATAAACATTGACCTCACCAGCAGCACAAACATAGCACATAGCTGAAAACCAAACAGTGGACTTTTCTCTTTGTTTTACAGCTTGTGAGCAGCAGTATGTTTGTTGGTGACTAACTGACTGACCCCTGTGTAGGGAAAACTCACCACATTGTCTGCCTATGAGCTCATTCAGAGCTGACATTGTGAGCTTTCCTGAGTTTCTCAGCAAATCTCAGGCCTCAACACTGTTAAGCCAGGTCACCAGAATCAGAGGCCGCAGCTTCTATGTCCTAAACTTTTCCAGCCAGGTACTGCTCAGATTGGGTCCGTTGGAGCTTCCCTGACCAGATGGGTGAGTCACTACACTTCCCAAGTCAGGAAGCTAGTTACCTCCTTCTTCCACCAAGGAGGCAGATGGTTAGGGAGGTTGAGGCTCTTAACTGTCCATTAGCTGACCACTTGAGGGCCATAATTGGTGATGAACCGAGAAGGTTGTCTGTGAATTTTGTCACCCATTACTTAATTAATGAATTATTGAAAAGGTCGGGGAGAGGTTGAGAGAGACTCACCCCACGAGTCTCCCTTCTCACCAACTCTTCTGCCACCTACTGGGAGAGGAAAATTGCACCCAAAGTGGCTTGATTGAGCAGAATAGCCTTTATTGTCATGTTGCAGAATGCTTTGGGATTTCCTGAGATCAACAGAGGCACTAAATAAATGCAAGCTCTTCTTCCCTCTCTAAACTGGGTCTCCACATTGCTAGAATCTCTGAAACCCAAGCTATACTAGACTGTTTGTAACTTCAAGTCCATTTTGACCTGGAGCTAAATGTCACTGAGAAACCCACTGCCTACCTTTAGCATTGTCTTTCTCTGGCCCAAACTCTGCTAACCCTAACCTGTGCAACTGGAAAGTCAAAAACACATTAACAACCATTTTGTTACCATCCTGGTCTCTAAACCAAGGTCTCCATAATTTTACTGTAGACCCAGGACAGTTGAGGCCCAATGCCCTGAATGCCTCAATTGAGCTCGAGCAATCTTGGACTGGGGCCCTCAAATAGCCATTGGGCTCATTTGCATGTATCATGGATCTAACACTTGTTTTACAAGCAACAAAAACAGAAATTGCTGGAAAAGCTGAGCAGGTCTGGCTGCATCTGTAAAGAGAAATCAAAGTTAACGTTTCAGGTTAAGTGACCCTTCCTCAGAACTGCTATTCAGTGCCTCTGCTGGTTTGATGAATGTCAAAGAATTTCGAACTTCTTCTTCACATTGGATCTACAAGATTTCACCCTCTGTCATAGCAATCACTACCTTCTTCATAGGGAGCACCACTCTTTACAATATCTGAGTGATTTTCTTGCTCACATGTCGCACTGAAATAGTATCTCTGTAACTAGAGTAACATTCTTTGTGGACACTTTGCAGTGGATTGTGGTACTTTAAGGGAAATGCTTTGAAATGGCTTTTGATTGGACTCAACTGTCACTTTGTCTCTGCCAATTAGGTATGGATGCAAACGTTCACAAGCAAAGGCACTTTATCTAAATATGAGCACACTGTCACCTAATTGTGTTACTGCCCTGAACGCAGTGAAGATTTTTGTCTTTGCAAGTTATGGTAAAATTGCTTTGATTGTTGGCAGGAAGAGGTGAAATCTCTTCAGAGATTTATTTAGATCCTTTGATTCGATGCATACTGTCAGCTTCCCTGGTTGTTTCACTGATGTTAGACTGCTAATTATTCTGTAGTAGCTGTCACTTTCTCAATTACTCTTATAATTTCCAGTTCTTCTGCTTTTTTTTTTGCATTCTTTCAGGCTGGCTTGAGAGAAGATCTTGTGAGGACTTATAGAATCATAGAGTCATAGAATCATACAGCATGGAAACAGACCCTTCGGTCTAACCAGCCAATGCCGAACATAATCCCAAACTAAACTCGTCCCACTTGCCTGCTCCTGGCCCATATCCCTCCAAATCTTTCTTATTCATGCATCCACCCAAATATCTTTTAAACGTTGTAATTGTAGCCGCATTCACCACTTTATCAGAAAGTTCATTCCACATGCAAACCACTCTCTGTGTAAAACATTTGCCTCTTACGTCTTTTCTAAATCTGTCTCTTTTCACCTTAAAAATGTGTCCACTAGTCATGAAAATTCCCCATCTTAGGGAAAAGACAATTACCCTCAATTCTATCTATACCTCTCTTTAGTTTATAAACTTCTATCAGGTCACTTCTCAGCCTCCTATGCTCCAGTGGAAAAGTCCCAGCCTATCTAGCCTTTCCTTATAACTCAAGCTGTCCATACCCAGCAACATCCTGATAAATCTCCTCTCAATCCTCTCCAGCTTGATAATATCCTTCCTATAACTGGGCAACCAGAACTGGACACATTACTCCAGAAGAGGCCACAACAATGTCCTGTACAACCTCAACATTACATCCCAACTCCTATATTCAAAGGAGTGAAAGCAAACATGCCAAATGCCTTTTTAACCATTCTGAAGACATCCTAGCCTTGTGAATATGTTATTGTACTCCTCTAAAATCTATTCTGTAGTGAATGGCGAATAGCTTGGAGTGCTTCAAACATCACAAATCTCCTTAGGTGTCTTGAGGGATACTGGTCCAAGCTTTCAACTGAGATGGATTGAGGTGAGTGGTTTTTGCATGCTGTCTTTCATCTGGAGCTCCAAATCTTTTTTCTTGTGATTTGCCTTGGGCTTCCAAAGTAATCTGCCTTTTTGGAACAAACGCTCTCGCTTCAATCATACGTTTGAGGTCTTCAGTTTTGGATCACTGTTTTGAATCATTTCACACACGTTTTGAAGATCATGATGTTGTGTGAGGCACTGGTGCCTATCTGGCCCTGTAAGTTGACTTGATGCTCTCCTTCTTTCTTGATCAATTTTGTGATACTACCACTCTCCTTTTCTATGGTCTCTCTATCTACTCTGGATACCCTATATCCAGGGATGCTGAGCTGCCACTCATGTCTACCTTTCAGCCAAGTCAACCTACTTCACTTATTTTGTTGATTAACCTTATATTATTATTTACGTACTTAGTATTTATAATCCAAGTCTCAGAATAATAGGCAGCTAGTTCATGACTTTATTTTGTAACTACTTGTTTGGCAGTTTGCTGGGTGAAAACACGGTTGCTATGTTTGCTGGAACTAGGGCATTGAAAGGGCAAATACAAGATTTATACGTTTGCAAACTGCAGTGACATTTAATATGCAAACAATTCATCGTCCATTTGCAATGAAATCAGAGTGAAAGTGTTTAGGGTTCAAATGTTGGTCAAAGGCAATTTGCCTCATACCTTTGGTGCTCGAAAATAGAATATTGTCAACTCAACGACGCAGAAGTCAGTGACAATGACTTAAAGAGACGGGAGTGCTGGCCGAATGCACCATATTACTTGTGACACATTCAAGGGTGTTATGTGAGGAGAAGTTGATCGCTTCATTATATGTCATGAAAACTGTTACAATGGACTGTGCTGAATTCAACGATAGGCTTCGTGGTTGATGTGGGATTGGGTTGGGAAAGGGGTCAGAGTGCAGCAGATACTCCTTTTTTGGTGTAATGTGTTGGTTCCTCAGCTATCTCAGCACCTTCACCAAGCTGGTGCAAAGTCTGAGGCTGAGACTGAAAAAATGATGGAGACATGGCCCTTGTTATCAGGGTTCTACATGCCTTACTGTCTGGAAGAGGGTTTGTCACCCCGATCTACAGGGAATGTAATCACTGCTTGTTCTTAGAGCTAAGAATCTGTTTTGCCCATTATGAGCCCAACATAGGTCATTGCCAGCAGGATTCTTTTTCCCACCTAGTGGTGGCATGGTGGTCGCTGTGACTGCCTTCCTAAGAAGGTGAAGGTATATGCAGTAGGGGCAGCGCCAATAGGAAACTCAGGAGCAGCGAGAGGATGAGGAGCATCCAGCTAAGGCAGAATTTGCTGCCATTCAACCTTCAGGTTGCATTGGGTTCACAGGAGAACCAGAGTATTTCAGCTCTGACTCTGTTTCCTGGGGATGAGTGAGGTGCAGTGTCGATGCAGGCCCCATATGTCCTGGGTCATTCTGATGGAACTGTACTTGCTGTGAGAGTGGGACCCGAGGGCAGCAGGAGAGGGAAGACCATCTTCTTCCAGCACCCAGGAAGGTGCCAGCTCCCTTTGAACTTCGCTGTTAGGGCCTCCTTCCAGTGAGCACTGCGGGAGTTGGGCGGGATCTCTCAGTGGGTGTTCCCACAAATGGATCAGGACAGTGACTAATACCCTCTGCGCAGGATCACACCGGATCACTTCATTTCCCAACCATGAGGTCAGTGTTGCAGCCTGGGTGGTGGGGATCAGAAACATTGCTGTCTTCTCCCAGGTACAGGGTGTCATTGACTGGAATAGGTAAAATAACATGCATGCCACCTAAGTGCCAGGCAATGACTGTCTCCAACAAGGCAGAAGCTAATCATCAGCCTTTAACGCTGAATGACATTGCCATCATTGAAAGCTCCATTATTAACATTCTGGAGGATGGGGATGGAGGGTTGTGGGAATGGGATGATGGAGTTGTTATTGACCAGAAACTGAATTAGACTAGCCCATAAAGAAACTGTGGTTACAATAGCAGGGCAGAATTCTGTGGTGGTTCACTCACCTCATGATTGCACTGCATATCAAATTTGAAGCATTAATTCTACAGATGCTGCCAGGACCACTGAATTTCTCCAGCATTTTCTGTGTTTGTTTCAGATTTCTGGAGTATTTTCTTTTTATTATCCTGACCCTCTAAATTCTGTCCACCATCCATAAAGCACAAGTCGGGAGGGCAATGGAATACTCCCCACTTGCCTGGATGAGAGCGGCTCCAACAACACTGAAGAAAATTGACACCATCCAGGACAAAGCAGCCCACTTGATTGGCACCCGATTCAACATTACTGCCTTCACCTTTGACACAGTGGTGTGTGCTATTAACAAGATGTACAACAGCAATGCATCACAGCTCCCAAAGATAGCAACGTCCAAACTCGCAACTTTTACCGCTTAGCATAACAAGGGTTGCATGCCCATTGGAACACCATCTTCTGCAGGTTTTCCCTCCAAGGTTCACACCATCCTGACTTGGAATTATGTCAGCACTCCTTCACTGTCAAAATCCAGGAGATCCCTTCCTGTCATACCATCCACAAGGACTTCAGACGTTCAAGAAGGCAGCTCACGACCACCTTCTCCGTTGCAATTAGGAATGGTCAATAGATGTTGGTATGGCCAGCAATGACCTCATCCCAAGAACGAACATTTTGAAAATCTTCCCACATCATTCCTGCTGCCTCTACCAGAAGGCCAACATTGACAAGAAAATCCAGTACAGATTGTACTGGCTTGGCATTCTACAAACTACAGAAGGAAATATTTGACAACAGAAATCGTCAGAGGTCAAGAGAAGAGCCAGTCTACAGCGCAGGTGCTGCCACTCCTGTTCTGCGCTGAGGTCTGGACTGTGAATCAGTGATGCATGAAAATGCTAGTGAAATCCCATCAGCACTGCCCCTACTACAGCCTTGTAAATCAACGGTGGACCATCAAACCAACACTATCTTCCTTCTTGAAGCTAGCTCCGCAAGTATTCAGGCAAAATCCCTGCAAATTCAACACAATGGATTGAACTCTATCTGCATGGCTAAAAATCATCTCCAGAGCTCTAAACTCCAAAATTTGTAGCACTGGGGACAAAGAAAACACTTCAAAGACAGAACGTGCTGGAGAAACTCAACAGGTCTGGCTTCATCTGTGGCGACAGTAACAAGGTTAACATTTTGAGTTCCAAAGTGACACTTCTTTAGACATTTACTTTCTGATTTTAATTCGAATCTCAGCATCTGCAGAACTTTACTTTTACTTCAAAGACATTCTGACGCTCTCCTTGAAGAGCAGCAACATTGATATTAATGACTGGAAGGAGCTTGCTGCTAAATGTCCCAGATGGTGACAGCCTGTCCAACAAGCTACATTATAGTTCAAGTTCCAGAGCAATAACGAGGAGGCGGAGGAATGACAGAGACCGAAAGGAAACAATCCCAGCTCTTCAGATCACACAACCTCATGCTACACATACCCCATGATCTGCGGTCAACAATTGGCCTGCCCAGACACCTGGCAGATTCACATCAGCCTGAAAAGACATCATCTTCAAAATGAGGAATAGCAAATGTTGATACCCCTAAAGGAGGGAATTCAACCCATCATGCCCATGTCAGCTGTTTTGTGAAGCTGCTTACTGCCCTGCACTTTTTCCACAACCTTGCAAAATTCCTTTTTGGATATTTATTCAATCCTCTTTTGAATATTACCATTGACTCCCCGCTCTTGTGGCAGAGCGATAGTGTCCGTACCTCTGAGCTAGAAGGCTCGGGTAAAAGCCCCACCTGCTCCAACAATGTATCATAACATCTCTGAACAGGTTGATTTGGAAACAGAGATAACAAGGCATGGGGCTGGATGAACACAGCAGGCCAAGCAGCATCATAGAAGCAGGCAAACTTGACGTTTCAGGCCTAGACCCTTCATCAGAAATGGGGGAGGGGAAGAGGGTTCTGAAATAAATAGGGAGAGAGGGGGAGGCGGATAGAGGAGAGGATAGGTGGAGACGAGATAGACAGGTCGAAGAGGCGGGGATGTAGTAAAGGTGAGTGTAGGTGGGGGGGTAGGGAGGAGATAGGTCAGTCCAGGGAGGACGGACAGGTCAAGGGGGCGGGATGATATTAGTAGATTGGAGATGGGGATGCAGCTTGAGGTGGGAGGAGGGGATAGGTGAGAGGAAAAACAGGTTAGGGAGGTGGAGATGAGCTGGGCTGGTTTTGGGATGCGGTTGGGGGAGGGGAGATTTTGAAGCTTGTGAAATCCACATTGATACCATTGGGCTGCAGGGTTCCCAGGCTGAATATGATTTGTTGTTCCTGCAGCCTTCGGGTGATATCACTGTGGCATTGCAGGAGGCCCAGGATGGACATGTCGTCTGAGGAATGGGAGGGGGAGTTGAAATGGTTCGCGACTGGGAGGTGCAGTTGTTTGTTGCGAACTGAGCACAGGTGTTCTGCAAAGCGGTCCCCAAGCCTCCGCTTGGTTTCCCCGATGTAGAGGAAGCCATAACGGGTACAGCGGATGCAGTATACCACATTGGCAGATGTGCAGGTGAACATCTGCCTGATGTGGAAAGTCTTCTTAGGGCCTGGAATTGGGGTGAGGGAGGAGGTGTGGGGGCAGGTGTAGCACTTCCTGCGGTTGCAGGGAAAAGTGCCGGGTGTGATGGGGCTGGAGGGGAGTGTGGAGCGGACAAGGGAGTTGCAGAGGGAGTGGTCCCTCTGGAAGGCAGATAAGGGTGGGGAGGGAAAAATGTCTTTGGTAGTGGAGTCTGATTGCAGATGGCGGAAGTGTCAGAGGATGATGCGTTGGATCCGGAGGTTGGTGGGGTGGTATGTGAGGACGAGGGGGATTCTTTTTTGGTTATTATTGCGGGGACGGGGCGTGAGGGATGTGTTCCGGGAAATGCGGGAGACCCAGTCGAGGGCGTTCTCGACCACTGTCCGGGGGACGTTGCGGTCCTTGAAGAATGAGGACATTTGGGATGTACGGGAGTGGAATGTCTCATCCTGGGAGCAGATGCGGTGGAGGCGAAGGAATTGGGAATAGGGGATGGCATTTTTGCAGGAAGGTGGGTGGGAGGAGGTGTATTCCAGGTAGCTGTGGGAGTCAGTGGGCTTGAAATGGACATCGGTTTCTAGGTGGTTACCCGAGATGGAGACAGAGAGGTCCAGGAAGGAGAGAGAAGTGTTGAAGATGGTCCAGGTGAACTTCAGGTTGGGGTGGAAGGTGTTGGTGAAGTGGATGAACTGTTCGAGCTCCTCGTGGGAGCACGAGGCGGCGCCGATGCAGTCATCAATGTAACGGAGGAAGAGGTGGGGTTTAGGGCCAGTGTAGGTACGGAAGAGGGATTGTTCCACGTAACCTACAAAGAGGCAGGCATAGCTTGGGCCCGTGCGGGTACCCATGGCCACCCCCTTTGGCCTCCCCCTCTCTCCCTATTTATTTCAGAACCCTCTTCCCCTCCCCCATTTCTGATGAAGGGTCTAGGCCCGAAACGTCAAGTTTTCCTGCTCCTATGATGCTGCTTGGCCTGCTGTGTTCATCCAGCCCCACGCCTTGTTATCTTGGATTCTCCAGCATCTGCAGTACCTTTTAGCTTTGATTTGGAAACACTTCTTTATTTCCATCACCCATTCTGACAGTGCTTTCCAAGCACAATTCAATGTGTGAAGAGGAGATAGTAAGAACTGCAGATGCTGCAGTCAGAGGCAACACAGTGTGGAGCTGGAGGAACACAGCAGGCCAGGCAGCATCAGAGGAGCAGGAAAGTTTACATCTCAGGCCGAGACCCCTCTTCAGAATA